>NQII01000078.1:1467529-1544925 GCA_002778355.1 Clitarchus hookeri | reverse complement strand
ATTTCATAATCCCAGGTGTGGGTTTGGTATGGCGAGTGTTAATACATGATGGATTGTTCCATTCACCCAAAGATTTATGTACATGTATATGGCCATCATTTGGCCCAATGGAGGAAAGAATCTCATCATTGAACACCACTGCTCTCTATTTGCCTCTCCAACACTCTCCGAAAACCACTGATGTTCACAACGATGAGCAGGTGTTAGGGGTAAATGTGCCAGAGGAACACAAGACCATAAACCTACCTCCAACATTTAATTGTTTATTGTTTTATTGCATACAGTTGGGAGGGGAGGGGGATAGGCACAGTTGCTCTGATTGCATGTGCGGTTGCTGTTCTGTCAGTCAGGGTGGCCCAAACAATCCTTCTGTTCAGGCTTTCGTTAGTGCAGCAAGAAGGCACTAGTGGGGCGAGGTGGCTGTGGGAACCCTATATCACCCATCCTCTCCACAACTGATGGACCACTGATGCCCCAAGTAAGTGACATTTCTGCAGAACATCTAACCACCTTCTCGGAGTCGCACTATACAGCCATGCTGAAAGTCACTTACCTGTTCAATTGATGCTTGCCGTCATCTTCCAGGCATTCCAGACATATACTATTATACAGTTGCAATAGAATTGTATAAACAGCTGCACTTGTTATATTGTCAAACAACCTGCATTGAGACACTTGGTGTAATGGCTGCAGACCGGCTCAGACAAGTGGTGCGCTTCCACTTACAATCAGAGTGCCTTCCATACATGAACATTTTGTATTGTAAAACCCATTTGAATTGGATGATGTATACTAGATGTTTTTCATTTCATTTACACAAGTGTAGTGTTAATAATGCAACCTTATCACAACATTTTTCTAGTCTGTGTGGTAATAATAAATATGGACAAGATTCTATGATTTTATTTTTAACTCAGTTTCATTTTAACAATTTAAGATTTTGGTGGTGGTGTTTGTATTTTCGTAACTGCTCTATTCAGTTAATGATTTATCAATTTTTAATACTTATCGTTGTTACAGCTGCATAAACACGGGTAAAAATCTTGTTTAAATGAAAATTATTAAGAATCACTGCTTTTCTGAAAAATACAAAATAATATCTTGGAAAATGGTATAACCAACATAACTAATCACACTGAATACAAATTTACTAAGTGCATCACAATATTCGCAGTACATACTACCAAATGCAATAGTGGGGAGGGCTATGAAGATCAGGGAAATTTTGGGGTAAAACACGTAAAATGTATGTAAATGATGTAGTTTGGGTTGCATAATCATGTTAAATGCAAGAAGACCTAACCTAACTTAACCTAACTTCACAATAGTTTATTACAGGGTTAGAGTGTGCCGACACGTGATAGTGTTTTATAAAAAGGATAATAAGGAAGCACGTCTCGGTTCATCCACCCCCTGTGATTCACCTATCATGAATTATGTTTAATTTAGTAAGGTCTTCTGCATTTACATGACTAGGTGGCAGCAGTGCGTAAGCCCTTCAATGCAATACTACACAGTACAATTCACTACACTTACTTCCCATACAAAAAACTACACTACAAATTATGTTACTCAACCATGTAAGTGGCGAATATAGCTCCTTGGTGATTTATTGCTGATAACTCGCATATAGAACACATTTACCTTATTTTCTAATGTGTCGAAACTCCTCACCAACACTTGTATTTCCAAACAATAATTAGATTTAACACTTCACATGAACATAATGGCAAAGAAACACTTGTTTTTTCGCACAATAACTAGATTTATAATTTTCAAATGGAAATAATCACAACGAAACATGCTTAGTAACAATCGTAAATCACAAGCCTTTGCACAATAAAATTTACACTGTGTACTGTACCTCCACATGCTATCAGCATACAACCGTGATGTGAAATAGGTAAAAATTAAACCAGAAGACAAAAATTTATGCACATTTGTTTCCTGTCTGTGTGCATTGTTGTTCAACAAATGTATCATGTTGATACACATAAACCGCTCAAAACAACACCTTAGAATGTCATTTTGTATGATATACTACATGCATATTTTTTATAGTACTTCCATGTTACGTAGTACAATCCTCTCATGCATATAGACAAGGTAACCTTGAAAAATTCAACGTAATTAAATAGTATTTAGACACTGTTTCATTACTGTAGTTTAGACTTGTATAACTTTAGCGCTTCGGCATAAATATACCCTGTGAATCACGTTTTGTGAATTAGGGTTTGGTTTACAAAGGTATTCTCTCATTTAACATGGTTCAGCAAACCTAATATAAATATATTTGACATAAATATTATGTATTTACCGCAGATACACTCCGATCTTCGTAGCCTCCCCTCACTATCACATTTCATGGTATTTACTGCAAAATACATGGTCCCCCCATGAAATTCATATTAAGTGTGATTAGCCCGTGATCGAGCATGCTACGAAAAGTTACACAATAGAGTGCGCGTTAAGCAAATTGCTCACATTAGGTAGTGATGTGATCATTCAGCCAAAATGTATGTTAAAAGCTATTTTAAATCACTAATTTTTTATATGCATGTACAAATAAAATATAATCTATTATATTTTGTAAGTTAGAAAATTCTTACCTTAATATGGCACAGTAATAAATGTTCTGTAATGTGATGTGATTGTTTCATATTTCACTGCAATCCAATCTAATTAAATAAAAACACTCCAAATGAAAAATTATTACTCTAAAGTCTTTCTATGACAAATACACATAAAATTACACATGCTAATGATCACTTATAGGTAAACTATTTGCATGCATACAACTTTAGTATTTGATTCATTATCACTTTTTTCACCATCCACACATCTTAAGCAAGTAAACTTTGTGTGTTCATTGTATATTGGTATGTGAAACTTGGCACAAATCTTCTTAGCTTGCCTGTTCTTATATCTAAGACCTATGCCACAAAATCCTTAGGCTGGTTGTGGCAGATTATCCACAACATGCAAGCCAGCAACACATATGATTGTACACACTAGTTCTCGTGGAATAGTGGGAATAGAAACTCTTGTAACCAAATGAGGTTTCATGAGATCCAAAGATATAGTCTTAATGTCTGTGCGACAATCCATTTGATTGCCTGTGTTGCACTTGTAAATTATATGACTGTTTATGCAGGCTACATTCATAATCATGAATTACACAGTGAGTGGTTACCATTTACTTATTCTTGACACTGAGTAAGATGCCTTCATCTCGTCTACAACATCTACATCTCCCTTGGTAAGGTTATAGAACGTTATGATGTCTGGTTTACACATGTTACCTGTTGACACATCAATTGTGTCACTGTTATGCATTGTTGATAACATCAACACAATTGTTCCTTTCTTTGGCACATACGACACTAGTAGGCATTTTTCTCCAAAACCAAGCATACTGCTGTAAATAGGCCTTTCGTTTTTGTCCAGGAACAGTAGTGGGATTTCTGACTTATATTTACGAAGTGTCCCAACTATTGTCAATCTGTGATTCCTCAAAAGTTCTTCTGCAAGCCAGACTGATGTAAAAGAGTTATCCATAGAGATATTATGCCCAGCGTTTGTTATAGGAGTAACCAGGCATTTTACCACACTGCTAGCTCGGTTGTCAGTCTTGTACGTACGTGCCTTTGTGCTGTTTACCCCTATATAGTATCTCCAGTGTACTTGTATAGAACATCCTTGCATCAACTAGAGCATAAATCTTTATGCCAAATTTTGTAGGTCTATTGCAACGGCCACGAAAAGCCTCAAGCATTTTGTCAATTGTTACATATTTCCCAACCTGATAATAACTGTTGCATTTGGTAACCAATTCTTCAAAAATCCTTCTAATAGGAGCCAAATTATCCGTCTTTTTTTAGTTCTTGCCAAGTGTCTAAGTCATCAAACCTGAAAACCCTAAGGAGTGTGGCAAACTGTTTTAGTGACATAGTCGCCCTGAAACAATCTAGGGCTGTCCCATTGTCAACACACAGTTCTTGAAAGTTCAGATGCTGAGCCTTTTTAAACCTGCCATGTACAATAGACCCAGAAATGCAAATATTTCTTCAAGTGTAGTATTCAAGGAGTCACGTGGACGAGATCTATTTTCCCTCATTTTTGCTAGGCACTTGTAAGTACAATCAACAATTTCTCCTACAACAGTTACTGGAAAAATATTTTCCAACTTTCCGAAACTGAACCCACATTTCTTGCAATGCCCTTGACACAGGGCGGATGAGTTACTCTATCACATGCCCAAGTACTTACATTTCTTGGCCGGCGTGGCATGTCTTTACCACACTTTGTCAGTTTGTCTTTTCCTAAATAATAATTTGCATCCAACAAACATTCAGTTAGTTCCCCTTCACTTTGTTGAGCACCTGATTGTTCACTAACAGTGTTCACTTTCATTATCAGTGTCACTAATTGTTCTATCATAATCTTCATTTTCTAATTCTTGTAGCCACGATTACCATACCTTTGGATCCTTGCTAGCCATTTAGCTGGAAACAAAATATTTTCATGACACAATATTATAAATAAATGCCATACCATCAGTTTTTCCACGCACATTTCAAAGAAACTTTTACCATTTTCACATGTACATTTCAAAGATGTTTTACAGTTTTTGCACTCGCATTTCAAAGAAATTTTTACCATTTCTGCACACAAATTTCAAAAAAACTTTCACGTGAACATTTCAATAAACAACATGAAAGCCATTGAGCACACCAGAGAAAAATTCTCACATACTTACATCACTGCTATTGGGTGCATGGGAGCAAAATGTTCACATTTGATATATAATATACCAATTTTATCGGGCGCGTGTAGAGCGGACTGCTCACACTGACTTTGCCAGTTGACACAATCTATCCCTCCCTATGTCAGAAGCCATTTATACCATTGGGCTGCTCACAAAATGCTGATTTGAAGGTACCAGGAGACTGAAAGTCATAAGTAAAAATTATATGAAACTAGCTGACCCGGCAAACGTTGTTTTGCTGTGTCACTGGGAGACACCTGGTGGGAATAAATTGTAACCTAGATCGATAAATGATCGATGATAATTGATCAGTTATCGACCTAGGGTAAAATTTATTAAATTACTAATATCGCTATAAAAAAATAAGGGTTGGTGGTAGAAGGGTGAAAATTTAGGAGGGTATGTATTTTTTGATGCCACATCATAAAAAAATAAAAAATAAAAATTTTGTTCAAACAATAAAAAAAAATTGTTTGGGGGTGGCCACCCTTATTACTTAGGGGTGTAAAAAATAGATATAAATCTATTCTCAGACCTACCGAGTATACATAAAAAATTTCATAAAAATCGGTCCAGCCGTTTCGGAGGAGTTCAGTGACTAACACTGTGACGGGAGAATTTTATATATTAGATTATGTAATGTTCTGTAGGTACTGTGAGCAAATTGCTCATAGCACGCCTGATCTCAGGTTAGTAATGTCTATATAAACCATTTTCAGGTATTATGTTGTCCTTTTTCAGAAAAACCCTTATTCTTAATAATTACTGTTTAAATTAAAGCACGCCAAGCATCATTATTATTACAGATAAAAATATTACGGTTCGGTGTATAATTATTTTTTTGTCAAAGATGCAGAAGTTTCTAATCCATCTAGATTTTCCGTAAGTCACTAACGTTACAAGTATATTTTTGATATAATTTTATAAAACCGTTCCATTACAGAAATTTTGATTTCACATTAATGATTTCTCCAGACATGTTTTTGTATGTCATTTTCGACCATGTCTATATGGTATATTTTGTATTTATTCAACTTGGATGCCAATAACTTAGGATTTACTCTTTTTCTCTTCCCATCTTCCAGCGTCTAAGAAAAACTGTTGATTTAAGAATTCACATAATATTTAATATCATATGTTTAATTCATTTTATGTGAAAGTTCTTAAAATTCAAAATTTTGCAGGTAAAAACCTGTTTTTTAGCTTAATTGTTTTGTTCAATGCACTGACTAAAATTGTGGAATTATGTGGTGTATTAGCATGCATTTTGATGCTATTTTAGTTGTATTGCTATTTATTTACTTAATTTTGTAACAATATTAGTTATAATTTATTTATCCTATAAGATATAATGTTTAAACTAAAGTGATTTGTTGTGCTGATGACGAGAATAACTGCAAATAATTCTTTACTTGCTTGATAGACATTAACAGGTTCTGTGTGTTGAATCTCTATTAGTCATACTATATTTGCCAGTTTTAAAGATGAGTCACTAATTCAGATATGAAAGTTTGCTGGTTTACAAGCATGAAATTAGTATAATGTAGAAATTTTACCTGAATTTAATATTTTAATGTTGGTGTAGCCATTCCTGTCAATAATAATGAAAAAAGCAGGAATTGATTCTTCTAGGACTTTTCAAGATGATGAAAATATCTGGTCTCACAAAAAGTTTGTAATTGGAGTTTGCTTTTATGAATAAACACAGAAAGTTTGCTGCAAAACTCCAAATAATAAAAGTAATCGCCACAACTTAACTCAGAAGTAAAGCAGCAGTGTAAGAAGTTCCTATTTGTATGTTATCCAAGCACTTTCTTATCAGTCTGTTAGCAAGTAAAAAAATATGAAGAAAAGTCAAAGTTTAGTGATAATTGCATAGATTCTCCAAGGCAGAGATTCACATTTTTAGGCTTGAGTAAATGTTCATTTATCTCTGATGTAAGGGTATGAATAACGTTTGGTCTATCAAGCTTCCATATATGTTAGTAACATGTGGGCAGTAATGGGATCATAATTTGGGTTCTTGTCATATTTTTATAGTCCTTTTGGGTTATTTATTTCTGTAGGAATAGCAGCCCAAGAAGGTCATGAAGATTGTGTAAAAGCTCTTCTGGAACATGGTGCTGACCCTAATCACTCAGACCGCTGTGGAAGAAATGCTTTACGTGTTGCTGCAAAGAGTGGACATGATGCAGTTGTGCGCATGTTGGAAGAGTATTCCATCAACCAAAAATCACTTGCTAGTAAGCCACTAGCCACTGGAGGAGGTAAATTTAGTAAAAAATTTAACTTTAGAAATATTTTCAACTTGATGATCTTTGCTGCCAAAAATATTGTCACCACATTAAATTTGTTTTTTTTTTTTTTCTGAAATCTCTTTTAGACAATTTCCATGTAAAACTGCAGGTAGTGTCATTCACGAGATCCAAACTTTTTTTACAGTGTTAAGGTACATGCCTGTTGAACCTGCAGAGTGCCAGATGATAATACCAAGTGCTTTTTATTTTTATAATTATCTGCAATATTAAGGGATAATTTCAAAAGTAAAACATTGATATTGTTTTGTTAGTTAGCAAGTAAAATTACCATAAAGAAAAATAAATAGACAGATGTTAATGTGATGAAATTTGTTCACAAAAAAAAATTACAAGTATTTCAAGGCAGCCGCAGGTAAAGAAGGAATCTAACATTTTGATAGTTATAATCAAATTCATCATTTGCTACCAGGTATCAAAATATGTGGGGGATTGTTATTTATTAATGCCTGTCCCAACCTGAAAACTGTGTAAATGCTTGAGAGCTAAATTAATCCCTGACAAGGATGAAAATGTGGGTTAAATGTTTGGATCCTGTGTTAGTTAATTCCAGACTAAGCAGACCATTTAGTTGTGCATCAGCCCAGTAGAAAGAAATACGAGGTAATACGTAGTAACAAGATACGGTAGTTGAAACACAACTGACTTGTAATAAAATATAAACTGTTTAATTGAACATGGTAATTTCTTTCCTGGTTATTAATTAAGAAAATCAGGCTATTATGTGATACATAATTTGACAGCAAAATTTGTATTACTAATTTTAAATATATAACTTGGCAAGCTAGGAAATTTAGAAGTTAGTTAGCACTCCAAACAATCCCAATCCCAGTGCATGGCTGTGAAAAATTGGCATTAATTGAATATTATGTAATATTGTTCAACATTTGCCACATCTGTGATTCGCCATCCGTCTATTCAGCTGCCATCTGCCATAACTGTCGCCCAGTCCTGCCAATGTCCCTTAAAGTATTGACCTGCTATAACACATATTACCTTACACTAAATCTCCCTATCTTTACACAATGTATATATTCTATTTCACTACTATAAGTTAAGACACTGCACTATAACAGCCTTAAGCATCTTGGTGTGACAACTTGTCTTCCACTTCTAGTGTTTGATACCTGCCAATGCTGAAGTTTGGAAGTAGGTATTGAATCTGCTCTGCGGCGTGAGGCACCAGCACTTGATGCTAGCCCTCAGTGATAGGGCGTAGGAATACGTCGACACTGTTGTCTCTAGGTCCAATTTACTAATAAATTACACTTTATTTGCGAGTTCACATAATCAAGTTTTGTTGTTGCTTGAACAGGTTAACAGGTACATGAACTCACAAGACAACTCCCCTCCCCTTTTTCTATGTAGGCTACGTATGGTTTGACGCCGCGATTGGCGTCGTGGGGGGGGGGGGGGAGGATTCCTCACACCTGGTGTAGAACTACTTATCTGACACTGCGGCGCTGTCTTCCCTCGGCTGGCGACTTGGAACTGCTCCGGCGCTTGGTGGGGCGTCCCGACGCCTGCTCTCGGAACTCCTCCTCCCGGGTCCACTCAGCACTCTTCGTTTGGCGACGGCCGGCTGCCGTTTTCTCGGACTCTTCCCGCCGTACGTCCCGTTTGACGGCCTCCGACTGAGGTCCACGTCTTGATGCATTTGGCGAACTCGTTTTCTCTCGGCTCCCGGTCCACCCTTCTCGTTTGACGAAGTCTGACTGACTTTTCTCGGATTCTTCCCGCCGCACGTCCCGCTTGACGGCCTCCGACTGAGGTCGACGTCGTGATGCATTCTCGATCCTCGACTGACTCCGACTGACTGACTCGTTGACGTCTCTCAACTGACTGCTCGCGTCTGACTGCCTGATGTCGTCCGGTTCCGAACCGGACGTCTTGCTCTAGGTCCTCCAACTGACTGCCTGACTGCTCGATCCTCGACTGACTGCAACTGACTGACTCGTTGACGTCTCTCAACTGACTGCCCGATCCTCGCACTGGTTTCGTCCGGCTCCAACCCGGACGCCTCGCTTCAGGTCCCCCGACTGACTGCCTGACTGCTCGATCCTCGACTCACTGATCCGTTCCTCCCTCCTTCTCGTGGTTTTGTAGGCTCCATCGCCATATTCAACTTGCACCGTCCCTGCACGTGTCCGGGGTGCTTGCCGCGTCCCCCCTGAGTCGTAAAACACGTGGCCGCTGCTCCTGTGGTCCGCAGTCGGCCTGGCGTCGCCCCTTGATTCTGGCCTGGAAGTTTATTGTTCCGTTCTGCACGTGCGGGAACTCTTGGGTGGCCTCTTTGGTTCGGCGCACTTATGCCTCCGGATATTGTCTTGAAAATCTTGAAAAGTAATCTTGTACCACAAGATAACGGACATTGGTCAATTCAAAAATATCCATCCCAATCACAGACCATGGTCTTGCCTTGGTAGTGTGGTAGGTTGCAGTGGCTCTGCACGTTGCATCCTCTGTTCCAAACACTGTTTGCAGTTTTCCACCAAATCTTTTGATTTCCATTGTGATGTTTGGCCACCATACAGTAGGGTGGGTCATTTTACTTTATTTCTCAATATTGTAAAGGGCACAGCGATTGAAAGGTGTGAAATGGTGTTGGTAATCGATACGTAAAATTTTATTACATTTTATTGAGTTTTATTGCCTCCGGATTGTGATTAAAGATTGTAAAAAAATTGTTTTTCAAGGTTTTTTCTCAATAAAAAAATAATAATATAGAAATACTAAGCAGGAAGGTGTAGAGAGGAGTGGGAGGGGGGCATTAGACGTGACAAATTACTCACAATTTGAGACAATAACAACCAGTGTCGCCCGTCGCTAACTAGGGTGTGGTTGTTTGTTTTGTGTTTTCTTGTACATTTTAACCATGAATCATACTCGTATAAATTGGAAATGTGCGTTGTTCTGTGATATATGTGATTTAAAAGACAATGTGTTACCAATGTATGAAGAAATCATGAAGTGTTATGAGTGGACCCGACACAAAATAAAACATGAGAGGGAATCTAAAAAAACAACTCACTTATAAAGAAATAGAGACTACTGTACTTGCAAAACTTATAGAAATATGGACTAAAGCTTCTATTCCTACAGTAGAACAAAAACGAGTGAAAGTAATGCTAAAGGAATATCATTTAAAGTGCAAAAACAATCTCAAGTCTCACCCAAAAATACCGCAAAACAAGTTGGAAGAGTTTCGTTTTGGAAGTAAAACTTTGTTTGATATTTCGGCTTGCAAGTGTCGGGATATTTCTAAATGTACCTGCACTAAGCAGAAAAAAATACCTGTAAGAGAACAAAGCTTCATAGTTGACCAACGAACGACTAGAAAAATGTTGATAGGGGGCATAGATGTTGTCACAACAAGCCTTATTACAAAAGCACTGAAAATAAAACTGTTGCGACAAAAATCTCTGAGTAAACGTCAAAAAGTAACCGAAAAATGTACGGAGGAGCTCTGCCGCACATCAGAATGTAGCCAGTCTGATTGTAAAGTCCAAACCCAACTTCAGTTGCGACCTTCAAATGCTAAACCGGATGGTAATTCCCATTTTCCAGTTGATTATGGTTTACTGTCAAAAACATGCGATAGATATGGAGTGGCGAATAGGGCAGGGACAGCCATCGCATCGGCAGTTCTTCAAGCGTCTAATTCTCAAGTTATAGACAAAAGTAAGCTGCGTCGAGAACGGAAAACAAAATTGAAAAGTAATAGTTCCACAACAAAGAGTTTTACAAATACCTGCATTGTACTTCGACGGATGAAAAAACAAAACTTTGATTATATCTGGAAAAAGTGGGGAAAAAATACAGGCAAAGCATAATTGAAGAGCACATATCTTTGATTAAGGAACCTGAATCAAAATTCTTGGGTTACATTGCACCTACTTCTGGCAGTGCGAAAAACATAGAACAAGCAATTGCAGACTTTTTCTTGAAAGCAGATATATCTATAGGATCTTTGATGGCAATTGGGTGTGATGGAACCAATGTGAATATAGGCAAATATGGCTGTATTTTAAGGTTACTTGAAAAAAGATTGGGTAAACCTTTGCAGTTGATTATATGCTTATTACATTTGAATGAAATACCATTCAGACATCTATTTCAACACATTGATGGTAGTACATCTGGACCGCAGACATTTTCAGGGACTATTGGGAAAGAACTCGAAAACTGCGAAAAAAAAAAAATACCAGTAATTCAGTTTCAACCTATTCCCACGGACTTACCAGAGCTTTCTGCTAAAGATATTAGTACCGACCAGAAATATTTGTACAGAATAGTCAAAGAGGTTTCAACAGGTATATTTCCTAATGATTTAGGGAACAAATCAGAAGGACCACATCAAATAGCTTGCGACTGTTTCAACTACCGAAATTAAACTCTCTAGTTAGCGACGGGCGACACTGGTTGTTATTGTCTCAAATTGCGTGTCATTTGTCACGTCTAATGCCCCCTCCCACTCCTCTCCAGAACCTTCATGCTTAGTATTAGTAAAACAAAGTATATTTTTCATTCAATTCGATGTTAATCACTTCTATAAAGTATTTCTATATTATTATTTTTTTATTGAGAAAAAACCTTGAAAAACAATTTTTTTAAAATCTTTAATCACAATCCGGAGGCAATAAAACTCAATAGAACGTAATAAAATTTTAAGTATGGATTACCAATACCATTTAGCACCTTTCAATCGCTGTGCCCTTTACAATTTCGAGAAATAAAAAAAAAAGACCCATCCTACCATACAGACTCCTGTTCCTAACAACGACACTTAACTATACCCATGCTGCCCTCATGTATTTTACCGAGTATGTATGTGCGTAACTGTCTGGGCATGAAGATGCATGATCCTTTCATAATGAGTAATTTGTTGTATGCTAACTGACATTTCAAAGGCAAGAACTATAAGTGTTTGGTACTGAATCCTTGCAAGATACAGACCATCAGAGCCTGGCATTCCTGATCTCTCACTTGTGCTTCTTTTTATGTTCTGAAGTCCAACATCTGAGAGTGAGGATTCCCTTACGACAGCTTCCACAAACAACTTTCCTCATCAATGTCACAACTTGCTGTCATTGCGTCATCACCAGGAGCTCTTGACAGTGCATCTTGTAATGACGCAGTATTCTTAATTTTCGGGACAGGGACAAGTGTTTCATTTTTCGTTCGTTTTTCCTAGCTTCGTAATATTTTTATCGGTATTCAAAATTAAAGCAGTGGTGGTTCGTTTACCGTGATAGTATGTTTATCGGGCATACATTAGCTGTTTTATGCTTATCAGGAGTCCGGGTGCAGTTTCGTTTCGAACGTTGGAGATTTTGTTAAGCGTCAACATTAGATTAGCTTTTTTTAGACTGCGTCGTACAAATTTTGCACGAGAAGTTTGTTTATTTGTATGTTGATGGCGCAGTTTTAGTTACTACAACGCAGTTTCGATAACGTGTCAGTTTCGATAACGTGTAGAGAGCGTGTGGGGCCAGGCCCTTATCTCAGGAGAGGGGGGTGATAGGCAGCCAAATACACGTGTGCCTGTCGCCTTTCAAGGCAGTGGATTGGAGTCACTTGAAGCAGTGGATAACGTCAGTTGGAAGTCAGTCTCCACTCAAGTCAGTCGTCTAGGCCGCGTCGGGTGTGACGCTAACCCCCACATCAGCAAATTTGAACTTACGAGATTATTTCTACGCCGATGTGGGAGGTCGCCGCATTTCTTATTTCATCGGGCAAGTTTTATAACAGGAATAAGTCGTAACAACTGTGGCTCTGGTCTGCAATAGTCTATTTACCTGTGAATGGTCCGTACTCTGCATAATTGAACTTCGTATGTGAACAGTGTCACTAAAATTGTAAATAAAAGTATAAAACCAATACTCTGGAACTTGAATTTATTTCATATGTAATTAGCGTCCATTGTACAGAGTCTCATGTTCTCCGTCTTGAGCTAGTCGAGTGATAAGTTATAGCTAAATGTCAACTTAAAGAAGGTTATAACTGTAGCGGCTAACGTTACAATCTGGTACAAAGAACTTCTTCCCCGCTACATGTTCCATAGCATAGTCGTAACACATGAGGGGCACACTTATTCTCGTAAGCCTTGGTGTCAATTCCATTAGTGGTGTCGTGGCCAGCAGTGTCACTAGTTGTTTATGAACTGTCAATATCTTGAACTTGGTGCCCAACTGATAATTTCTGAATTTCTCATATGCCCAGGTAATTACCAATGTCTCCTCTACCTGGGTATATCTCGATTCAATGTTGCTCAGATTTCATGATGCAAGTGTCACTGGCTTCCATTCTCCATGTTGATGCTGCTCGAGAACACCCCCTAACCCATATGAGGAAGCATCAGCCAACACATGTATGTCTGTACCCTGTTGATACAGCGCTAACATGCGCTTCTGAGCTATTTCCTCCTCCAGCAGTGTTGCCAACAAGTTGGTAACGAAGTTCCGTATTCCAATGGAAAAATGTATGTACTGACACCAAAATTTTTGTACACACTTTTATATACTGCTAATTTATTGTTAAAAATCTGTTATATTTTCTTTCAATTGAGTGTTAATATTTTTTCCTGCTTAGAGCCTTAAAACACACAATATCATACGGGTAACTATAATTATTTATTAACTTCAATGTTTAATAATGATTTAATAAAACTACGCTTTAATGCAGCTATAAAACCTTATTTAAAATAAATGTTTAATTTTTGTTGGTTTTTAAACATTTGTTGATGTGCAATAATATACATATATTATTTTTAATTTGACACATAAGGTTTTTAAATCAAGCGTACAGTCTCACATGAAAGCTTGAATCTTTTCTGTTAGTAAAAAAAAAAATAACACAATTAAAACTCTATAAAATAGAATATACAATACAATATCTGGATATAAAATTTTACCTTACTGTTCTTGTAATTGAATGGTTATTAAAAATCATCAAGTCAACCACAACTTCATCTTCATCAACACTTTCATTGGAAATTCTCGTTGCCAGGAGTATGGGTATTATAGCCATGAACAGACATTTATTTTACTGTACATTGCAGGACTTGACTCAAAGTTTACACAGTCATTGCTAACAATTTGCCTGGCAAGCAATATACCATTTACAGTAGTTGTAACTAAACGATGTCTTGCCTTACACTTAACAAATTTCTCATGAAGTTTTGTGAGTACTACACTTTCTGATAGAAAGTAAGCATTCAGAGTGGTAAATTTGGGCAAAATCCATTCTAGGAAAAAACATATAAATTTTTGCAGCTGGGTCATTAACAGCTTTGAAAATGTGTTCTGCTGCTAACAACCTTTTAGAAGGACTTATTTCTGCAAAAAAAGAGCTGTAAAGCTGACCACTGCTCAATCAAACACTCAACAACAGCTATGAAAGAAAGCCATCTGGTTTGTGAAGGATGCAACATTTTGTGGATTTCTAATTCAAGCAATTTCTGAAACGTGGTTAGCTGTGCTTGTCGTTTAGCACTGCACTTAAGAAAATTGCACACGTATCGTGCTCAATCTTCACATCTGCGAGGCAGTTGCTCACAGGCTTCGCTTGCGCACATATGTGTAGGGAGTGACAAATGCACTTCATGACTACAACTCTTGGACACACTTCTTGAAAACGAGAGGAAACAGAAATGTGTGCACCCATCATTGTGTTATAACCGTCTGATCCAAAACCAATTATGTTCACAATATCTATACTGTTATCTTTGAATACACCTATAACTGTTTCATATAAATGTTCTGCTGTCACTTGACCATCGCTGGCAGGATCACATACCTGGACAAGTTCAAAAAACATGCTCACAATCATACAACTTGACATGTCATAATACCGTACAACAATACACACATTTTTGACAGAAGATATGTCAGTTGATTCGTCTATCAGAACATTAAATTTACTGGTTCTCAGCAATTCACATATATCTTCTTTATGTGTAGCACTAGTTACATTTTTGGTAATAGCTGTGGCCTGTGTTCTTTTCAGTTGAACATTCTGTGCAATGTTAGTGTCAGGGTAGATATCCATCATCAACCCAATTAAATGGTCTGCAACCCTGAATGCAATATTATGTTCTACCAAAATCCCACGTAATTTAAGTTCTGCTCTTTAACAGTGTCTGATTTTTTAACTGTTTTATTGAGAAAAATTGAAATGGATTTCTGGCCTGAAGAAATGTCTTTTAATTTATTAATGTACTTTGTCCCGCTGGCATGCTGGTTAGCTGTGGTCAATTCAGCAGTAAATGAAACATTACGAACCTTGCAAAGTGCTTTGTACATGTCTTCATCAGCTGTGAGCCACATTTTATATTCTGGATATTTTTCCAATTCCTTTCAATATTTCTGCTGCAATGTGCTGTTCTTGCTCTCTTACAGGATGATTCTGTTGCTGCAGGTGTGTTTCATGGCCATCTTCATTGGTATTCATTGTGATATCTATAAAAAGGTACATAGTTAACTTAATGCAGGAAAATTTTACCCTGCAGTAAGCAACAGTTATTTTTCTCTTTTGACATGAAATATTACAAAATACCAACTGGTAAGCAAATAAAACACCTAGTCTGCCTTTACCAAAGGATGCACTAAATGCAAAAAATGAAGATGAACCATTTACACAATGCATTTTTGTTGTGTTATAATAAACATTATAAAACATGCAGTTATAAAAAATTCTACTATACCAAGGAAAACATAATAAAGAAAATGTAATAAAATATTTATTATTGCTCGAGAATCGCTATTATACCATAGACATTTTTAAGTGTACCTGTGAAACTTAATTCGGTAGTAGTAAATTGACACTAAAATTTTCAAAAATAATAATAAAAACATAGTACCATTTTTGTAAAGCGAATATACACCAACTTAATGTCTTTGAAAATATATATACTTATTTCAGAAATCTAATATTTGTTATAAGCATTTATAAATTATGGAATAGCTAGATTACATCACCAAATGGTAATAAACAGAAAACATAATTGGTGCTTTTATGTTATTAAAGCATATTACCAGTACATTCCTTTAACAACAATAAAGACAAATTTTAAGGAGATTACATACACAAACCATGAATACAACTGACAACGACTTGCATTCAAATACAATTGAAAACAAGGATTAAAAAAGTCCCAGGACCAGTATTGTTCGTTTTTTTTTTAAATAACAGAACAACTCTTGTTTTTATTACACATACCATGCTACTAATCAGAAAGAGAAACTTTTAATAACAAAAAAAAATGCTTCTATATTATGAATCAGTTACAAGTTTCGGCAACATACTAAAATTCTATTATAGCAGTCATGTACGACCAAAATTTCTGTACATGTCAGTTAAAACAGTAAAATTTCCATACGTGTACTGAAATTTCAGTACGTTTGACAACGCTGTCCTCCAGTTGCTTCACAGTCTGTCACTGGGGTTCTTCCCACACCCATTCTAAGTCTCGACACAGCAATGTTTGTAGTGGATGGGTTTTTTTCTGCTAGTTTAGGGATGAATTTCATCAAATATATAACCATACCAAGGAATCTTTGGAGTTCTGTCAAATTAGTAGGTTCTGGCATGTCCTTAATTGCATTAGTCTTGTTCGAATCTGTCTGCACTGTACCTTCTGTTATTGCATGTCCCAAGAACTTCACTGTCTCCACCCAAAACCTTCACTTTGATGACTTTTTGCGGGTAGTTCTATTTGCCACTAATTTACTGAGCACTTCTTCTATCCATTGGTCATGTTCTTCTGCTGTACGGCCACACACCAATATGTCATCTGTATTGCTAACGACACCTGGCATGTCGCCCCCACTAGTTGCTGCATTGGCACTGGTAATGCTCAGTCCCTGAGTTAATACAGAATGTTAAAGGGTTGAAGTAGTATCGTCCAAATGGTATGACAAATGTTGTGAGTAGTACACCAGCTTGTATCAACTGCCCTATTATCACAGTAATGTCCTGTGTAACTTCCTGATTGCCACATGAGACTGTTGCAGTTAAAATTATATACTACATAAAACATATTTCTCCTTGCTCCAAAAAACTTTCTGTCTGTTGCCTCAACCACAAAATTCAAGTCATGACAAATGTGTTCTCCAATCAAGTCACATCGGCTCCTGTATTGACCTTGAATGAAAGTTTCTGCCCACACATTCTCAATTTGACATACCAAGGTTCTGAACAGATCTCCAATGCTATTTCTGCAACGTAAGTAATAATCCTGCTTAAGTGTTTGTGGTTGTTTCAATAGGGGAGAAGAATCTCTCTCTTCATCTAATTCCTGCACCTCCCCAAGTGCACAGCACCTATCATAATGTCCTACTTTGCCATGGCAATTTCATTTTGTCTTGCTAGCTGGGCACTTGAACCAATGATGATTTGGTATATTACCACATTTAGAGCATTGTGAGGTTACGTTGTTACTAATACTGCTTCAACCTTGCTGTGCAGAATCTTTTGGCCCTTTAACATACCTCTTGTAACGCTGGCCTGTGACACGTTGAACAGCATCAACAGTGCTGGAATGCGCTCATACAGATGTTGTTGCTGGCGTACCAGTTCTGCCTGTCAAATACGTGAGATCACTTGTACTGACGTCAGATCTTGGTCCATCTGAAGTGCTTCTGACATTTGTCATCTGAAACCCCTATTACCAGCACTGTTGTTATGAGCTCATCTTTAAGGTCCCGCAAGTCACATGATTTGGTCCTCTTGAAACCATGGTTAGTAAACATGTCTGCTGGTTCATCATTTTGCTGGTGTCTTTTGAAAATTTAGCTCATCCCTAAATCCCATTTGAAGCATCTAATGCCAAAAACCACTTGGCACCTTGTAACCGTGATAGACCCTGAGAACAAATCTGTTCAGTATAGTGAAGTCCATACAAATCTTTACCGAACCATTTCTCTTTGGCACAAGTGCCATTGGTTGACACCATTCTGTTGGCTCTTCAGTAGGTGTTATCATGCCATCCTGTACCATTCTTTCAAGTTCCTCTTTCACTTTATCTCTGAGAGCAAATGGAACATGTCTTGGTGCTACGACAGCATATGGTTTAGCATAATTCTGAAGCTGAATATTGTACTCCCGGTAGAAGTGGCCTAGACCGTCAAAAACTGATGGAAACTTTTCATTACAGCAAAACTCTTTCCCCATTACTTCCTCTGCTTTATTCACCTACACAATTTCTAGTGCCTTTATTGCTGGGTGGCCGACGCTTCAAATGGGTTTTGGCAGATTCCGTTGACGTAGGCTAGTGTACCACTCACAACATTTGCCACATCGTTTGGACGATACTACTTCAACCCTTTAATATTCTGTATTAACTCAGGGACTGAGCATTACCAGCACNGGGGGGGGGGGGTTACATGCCAGGTATCATTAGCCATGAAAATGACATATTGGTGTGTGTGGTCTTACAGGAAGGAGAAGAGCATGACGAACGGCTGGAAGAAGTGTTCAGTAAATTTGTGGCAAATGGAACTACCCTTAATAAGTCAACGTGCAGGTTTCGGGGTGAAGAAGTGAGGTTCTTGGGACATGTAATAACAGAAGTTACAGTGCAGACGTATTTGGGTAAATCATGTTTTTTTTTTATAAATTGGGAAAAGGTTAAATTTTTTTTTACCACGTTATATTTCGCTGCGTCTTCTTCCAATAATGTGAACAATTCAAGCATTTCATCCACCTCGGGGTCCATACAATATTCCAACATATTAACTTGACTGTTGGCTGACTTCTGATTCAGTTCTGAGGCTACCCGAAACCTTTCAAATGGTTTTATCCATTTTGGCCATTCAGTCAGTACCCGAAAATCAAAGTTTCCCACCGGAAAAATTAAGAACTGCGCAGATGTCACCATTTGTCTATTCAGCCACCATCAGCCATAACTATCGCCCAGTCCTGCCAACATCTCTACATGTATGAAACATATTTATCTGCTATAACACATACCAGGTGGTTATAATTAAAGTAATGGTACTCACAGTGGTCTAGTGTAAACCATAATGAAAATATGGCAATGATATGCGGTAGATATGCAAATAAGGGAACGCAGAAGCGATTTACACTAGAATAAAAATTAGTTACACTTTCCGCCACCAGGTGAAAATGTGGCGCTGTACAAGGGGTAGCAGGTAGACATGCGAATCATTTGACACAACACAACATTACCACATCAGTGCTGTGAGGAATACAGTATGGCTCTTGCGAAGAGAGACATTGCACTGTTAGTGAAGTTAGTTTACCAGAATGGCAGCAATAGCAATGTTGCATTGTGGCAATATTTCCATCTGAAAGGACTGCGATGAGGACCCATGTCAACAAATGGGTTAAAGAAGATGGTAAAGAAATTCAAGGCCACTGGTGATTTGTGTGTGGCACCAGGGAGAGGAAGGTAACCCATCCCGATAGATATTGTTGTCGAAGTTACTGTGGCTGTAGCTGACCATGCCGCATGTACCCTACATTCTGCAACCAATGCTCAAAAAGTTTCGCATGAATTGTCTGTCCCGTAATCAACAGTTTGAAAGGTTCTGCGGCACATTTTACACTGGTACCCCTAAAAGAGTAAGATTGTGCACCAAATGAAACCTCATAATCCGCAGCAACGCCGTGACTTTGCCCTTGAGTTTTTGGCACGGATGGAAGTGGATGATATGTGGCCGGAGAATATGCTATGGACTGACAAGTCACATTTTATGTTCAAAGGTGCAGTGAACACGCAGAACTGTCGCATGTGGGGTTCAGCTAATTTGCATGTTGTGCATGAACAGCTATTACACTCTCCTTAATGACTGCATGATGTGGATTAACAAGCACCTTTATACTTGATCCATATTTCTTTGCCAGGAGTATATACCCCAAAGACCTGTATGGAGTACTGTTACGTCTGCACATTGCCAAGACATGCTTGAGCAGCATTTGATTCCTGCCTTGCAAGAACATGTGTTGAGACGACTGTGTTTATGCAAGATGGGGCAATATATTGGTCGCCATGTGCGTCTGCTTCGTGCAACCATCATATGTTAATGCATTATCTCAAGAAGATTCCAATTCCATGGTCTGCACAGTCCCCTGACCTTAATCCATACTGTGACATGTTGCTCTGATTCCAACAGAACTATTACAAGCAACCATTGACAATGCCATTTTACAGATGCAGCACATTACAGATGTCTCCAGTGCACATATTGACAATATTTTATAACAATGCGTTGATACAGTAATACAGTATTTACCATTACACCTTCTTACTTGTTTTACTGGACCTTCTTTCTCTGCCTATGTCCTGTTCCTCTACAGTACTGTACATTCTGTACAATTGCTTCTACAGCGCCACATTTTCGCCTGGTGGTTGAAATTGTTTATTCTTTCTAAAGTGCCACATTTTTGCCTATTGGTAGAAATTGTAACTAGTTTTCTTTCTAGCGTAAATTGCTTCTGAGTTTTGTTATTAGCATATTACCACATATAATTGTCATAGGCTCATTATAGTCCACATTAGACCACTGTGAGTACCGTCACTATAATTATAACCACCTGGTATTACCTTACACTACATGGAATATCCTCTATGACCAACATTGTGCCATGTGCAGGGCCAGATTTAAGCATCTAGGCACCCTATGCTCATGACTTCCCGTACTCACCCCCTCCCTTTTACCTTCTTCCCCTCACCCCTTCACATTTTGACAAATTACTCTCCTCCATCCTCTCACAATATAGTAATAATATTAAGATAATAATTATTTAGTCTGCTAATGTGGTTAGTTGCAAATTTTGGTTCAATAATATGAATAATAAACATAATGGCATTAAATACATAGTCCTACAATAAGCAATTTTAATTAAATTAGTGTAGGCTAGTTGTGTATTAAGTGTTAATTTCTCTGTACAGGAAGGTAATACAAACTATTTTTATTCACACAAAACACTTTAAAGTCAATTATACAACAAACATGGTTATTAATGATACATAAATACAATTAGTAATTATTGTCCATAAAACAGAATTTTATTTGCATTCGAGATAATTTTAAAGCACCTTCCTTTTTACTTTCCTTCATGTGAAAGTGTCTTATTATGTCATCATACTCAATGTCTTGGGTCAACTTTCCCTCAGTGAAGAGCAGCATCAGTGCTGCCACTCTGTCATGGCCAGTTGAGGATGTTAAATAATTCTTTTCCCAATGAAGTGTCAAAAATTATCTCTCTTTAATGCAGTTGGTGGCAGGAGTGCTGAGCGCCATTCTTATGGCTATGTCGATGTTTGGATAAACATCAACCACATTAAACTGATGCAAAATCTTGCTTATCTCTGTTTCATATAACGTCAGTAAAAATTTGACAGACGTTGTGACCAACCTACACAGCATGTAAACAGTAAATACCCCCATTTGCAAAGTACTGTGTCAGCTGATGGTTGTTGCACGATGTATGTTATTATGTTGGCGGTCTTTGTGGTGATAGTAGAAGAAAATGGTACCCAGCATTAGAAATTATAATGTAGAAATTTAATGATAATTACAACATTTCTGGTTAAAATTATGCTAGACTAATGTACAATTTTTCTGAATTATAGGGCAAGGGCTTTAAAAACATTTAGAAATTTTATGATTGAGCATGCAAACATTACAATTATGTGAAAGATCTCCAGTCTTCACCAATCTCCCTTGTCTATCATAGACTCTTAAGGTCTCCACCCACGTGGTAAACTGCCATTGCCATTGAGTTCTCTTCTGTCATAATTTATCTATATGCAAGAATTCCTTGCTGGTGGAGCCAGAATATTATAAATGCAGTTAATTATTTTTGTATTTGCGTATTACATTACATGTAGTTTGTCGTAGGTGCCTTTTTAGAACAGTCTATTATCGACACGTGTCTCCCACTTTGTAAAAGGGTTTGTTGTGTGCTTTGGTCCGCCATTTTCTGTGACATCACAAAGCGTGAGTGAAAAAGTATTTACGTTGTGAAGTTTAAATTTGTTGGTTTAAAAAAATTGTTAGAGGGTTTTATTAATTGAATAAGTGAGCAAAAAAATGATTTCGTATCAGTGGCTTAAAAAAGTGATTTTAGTGAAGTAATCATCCAAAGCTTTCCACGTGTTTATGAATTACGAAGTGAACACTAAGTTTGTGTGTTTTGTAAATAATGCTTTCTTAAATTGTTGTTAGAATATTGGAAATGTATTTGGTCTTTTAAAAATGCTTGTTTTACACTAATTTATTTTATTGAAAATCTAACGATTTTTAGGTGAGAAGATAAATTTGCTGTAAATGTATACATTGTTCATTTTGCACATCGGTATTAACAGTGATGTACATATTGCGTTTTGTTTTTGTGGGTGGTTTTCAAATGTATGTGGCCTAAATAAACGCCCCTTCAGTGTAGTTGATTACGTAAAAAATGCAACAATATTTATGTGTTGAGTATTTCTCGCATCAGTATAAACAGCGACACATTTATCGCATTTAGTTCTTTCGTAGAAGTTAAAACTTGGTAAATTAAATGTCATTTCTGTACGAACAAAATTTTTCACTGTATCATCAAAATTATATCAGTTCCAATCGCCACACTCTTATAAGAAGAACCGCAAAACAATCATGTCTCACAAAAGATGTTAAACTAGAGTTTCCCACACCACCAATAAAATAAACAGAACTCTAACTAGTATATTATGTGGTCATAACAAAAATAAAACAGTTGGGAATGGCAACTAGCTATAGTAGCCTAAGTATAGGACTGAAGTCAGTCTTTCAATGCCTGCCATTGGATTCATAGTTTGTTTACAAAGATTGTTTTTGTCGCCAACAGAACGGCTGTGGCAGAGGGATACATTGTGGCTGCACTTATTTTCGAGAACTCTCAAAATTTACTGAATTTATATGAAACAGAGAATAGTATGAGTCAAGCTCAAACTCATGCTATTGTTGTCTCTTTCAGTATTTTATAATAAAAAAAGGCTTTAAATATAAACATTCTTCTATCAATGCAGGCTTTAGATCCTCAGGATACACACTCAGTAACTCCTTTATGTGCATGGTAATTTTTGAGGCTTCCAGTCCTTTTATATCTTCTAGAAATCTAAATCTGTCTTGAAGCTGGGTATATTTCTCACCACGACTCCTCAGTTCTGAGTGTAGGGAATCTAATATCTCATTGAAAGTGTTCACACGGAAGTTTTCAAGCCCTGCAAATGGAATTTTATTGCTTGATTCACCAAACGTTGAAGATTTTTTTTTTCTGTTGAGTGTCTGCACTGTAATCTTTCTTATGTTTGTCTCTTGCCATATTTTTAAAATCATTAAAAGTTTCCCTCACTTCCAAACAAAACCGCAAAGTGAATCATAGTAAGTTATAACTCATCCTAGCTCAGTGGTTTCATACTGCAGTTTAATGTCGACAGGAGTTGCTCCAGAAGGAAAGGGGTAGGTGGGATATTGTTGCGGAAATAAATTATTTGGAGCCGGTTTAGCTGTCGATAGCACGGAACACGGAAGAGCGAGTAGTGGGCCGTTCACCCATGTGGCCCTGCCCTGAAGATCCCTGTTGCTTCTTGACGGTGATAATTCTACATGATTATTGTTGTAGGTATTCAAATGGTCCTACCTAGGAGGGGATTAAGCCCCCTCTCTTACGCCACTAAATGCGAGGCTGTTTGGTCCACCTTACAATGCCCATAAATTGATGGTACTTATGTCTGATATTGGCCATATTGACAGTGCAATAGTGATGAATAAGATTAGAATGAATAGTTGGGGTTTGAACACTCGTAAGAGGTTGGGAAGCGACCTGACATGTGAAATAAAGTATGTAGAACAGTTCACTATTTTCTTACATGTTAACGCTGTACAACTGACTCTTAAGTAAGTGTGTACACTTAAGGGCTATGGCAACCCGAAGCAGAAAAGATGCGGACCGTGAAAGAAATTAGTGGTACAAGTTAAGCCCCTGGGCACGGTGAGCCAGCAGCGAGAGAAGGAAGGGATTATTGCCGGGCACAGAAAAGCAAAAAGGTTCCAAAGTAATTAAACTATTGTTGTTACCGTGATATATTACAAAAAGTTAAGGTACCCAGGGAGCGGCGTGACAGCACATCCTTCTCTTACGTGCCCTTGATTCTGACTGACAATCATGGAGACAGGCCGCTCACAGGTCAGAGTGGTCTGGCGCCAAAATTCTCGAAAAGCAAGGAAATAATATGGAAAGCAAACAATAACAAAAAAAATTCAGAAGTTACACTAAAATTACATAAGGCACTTGAAAGTATAATTATATGGCAGATTATACTCAAGAAAATGCATCAGTTGGCAATTGCCGTACAGAAATGTGTCTCTGGAATAAAATTGTGAGACTCTTCCCTAGTCCCTCATCACAACTATTCACATAAACACTTAAAATGCAACAAAAAGAACAAAACAGAAAACAATGTAAATTACATTGTAAAATGTGGCATCATGACTCTGATGTCACTGGGCCAGTCCAAGTTAGAAAATTGAGAAAGAAAAGTTGCAGGTGGTCAGTAACTGCTCAATAAGTACCTGTTTATTGCCTACCCCTATTAAATGACTCTATTCTTGATGGGAGTACATGGGAAAAATTGGGTGTTGAGCCCTTTACACACTCACTTCACTCATTTCACCTTAATTTGGCTGTAATAGCAGGATGAAGAGGTGTAACAGGCGGGTCTTAAGCGCAAATGTTAATATAATTTAAACAAATAGTAAAAGCAAATAGTAAAATTAACAGTAAAAGCTAGGGAATTTATTTTATATATTTGTAACAGTGTTTATTCACATAATTTAAGGAAATGAGATTTCACTTAGAGCCCTAGTTTTTCCTTAAATAAACAACAGGTGTTCGAGGCACGAACAACTGGCAGAGGTCACAAGTGTAGGATAAGGAATGGGAGTCAGTAAGATAACGTGAACGGAGATATCAATGCTGTAGAAATCAAATTTTGTAAGACTCTCTCCACTCGACGTCCAGGAAAGCGGTTTGCAGCCGAGACACTCAGTTCCTTGAGAGGCAGCGGCATTGTGGTAATTATATTCCACTTGGGCGGGCCAGCAAGCCGCCACAGTGAGAGACACGGCAGAATGTAAGCGACGGATAATCTCCTCTGCATAAAAATTGTTTATTAGCAGATTGTGTGTGACTTGCCTTTCTGGCGATTCGCAACCTCGCTGCGCCACTGAATATCAATTTTGCGAACGCGTGCAGGATGTCATGCATGCCGTACATTATAGATGCGGGAAGTAGCGATGAGGTGAGAATTTTTGCAGGGGCCAGCACACATTATGGCGGAAGAGGGAGACTATATAAGCCCTTGACCGGCCTGTCCCTGGGTATAACGAAGTTTTCAGTCGTCTGAGTCTTATCCAATTGGGGAAACTTGGGAGAATTCATCAGTCTGTCAGTGAGATGGGTCGCCTGCTTGTCATGTTGTGCAAGTGAACTTTAAAGTTTGTATAAAGTCACTGCCAGTTATAATTTGAGGTCTCAAATTGGCTATGTAATTTGATTAATCAGAACTTGGCACATTAATAACTTTGGTAGTATTTGAGGAAGAGTTGTGAAACAGTTTTTAGTTGTTCCAAGTTTTTAGTCCTTCAACGCCCCATTTGCTGCTAAAGTTGAGAGTTAGGAGAAAGGATCTTGCGCAACAAAAAGAAATGGCTCAAAGAGAAGAGTAAGAAAACTAAACTTGAGTTGTTTGATTATGTTAAATATCCTAACTTAGCTGGAAAATTCTTTTAATTAAATTTCTTTGTTGTACTCATTGTGTAATGTTACAAGTAATAGTAATTGATATGTGCAGGAAATATTTTATGTTAGCTATACTTTCGAGGATAAAGTAGTTTCAGAGTTTGAGAGTTGAGATAATAGCAATTTGTATTTAATTTATATGATTTTGATCTTCAAAGTTTATAATTCCATTTCAAGTCGTTTGACAGTAGCATTAATCATCATAAGGTGATGCCACAACTTTTTCTTTTACCAGGAAGTTAAGGACGTGTAGTTGACGTATAGTTGACTGTTGCAATATGGTGCAATATAGGCAGGATGACAAGGGTCGTGCTGTGACGACGTGATGAGATACACGCCCGTGTTGCGAGGAGAGTGTGTGCTAATTTTAGATATGGCAGCATCACGCAACGCCCCAATTAGGCAGTTTTCAGTGGTGCAATAAAGATTTGAGAAGATACTTATAGTAGGCACAGCCTCCCTCATGCCACAGTTAAAGTTAGTTCCAGCAATGTAGTATCAGTACTCGTAATAGTTTTTCAGAGTAGTAGCCCAGGTCAAGATGGAAGTTTGAAGAGTACACACGAGTCGCAATTAAAACCCACACCGGCAGTGCCCGCGATATTTCTTTTCCATCATATGTTGGACTAACCTAAACCTACTAAATTATTTCCGCCGGTCTGACGGGTCATTCATTTGGGGTGCCAGGAGAATGTTTGTTTTGTCTTGTTGATTTTCTCTCCCAGATTCGTCAATAGCATCACGATTCAAGTATTATCAACTACAGAATAATTGATACTGCGATTCTCATCTGGTTCCTGCTTGTTCACTGTGAAGTATTTTATTTATGTGGCTGCTGTAATTGAACTGCATTATTTTCTGTGCTCCTGTTGTAACTGACGTGCAAAGTATAATTAAATCCATTTGAACTATATTTCCGGCTCGTCTGATTATTTTATTTTGGCACCTTTATAAACTTGAGTCTCAGTGTTCATACCTGATTAAGTTAAGTGAGCTAATGTTTGACAGTGTCAACACCTGGCATATCTTCTAACATTATAATTTAAACTATCTATGTCAGCGTACACCACAGGTCTGTTCTCATCCGAAGAGAAGCCCTACGTTAGGTTTAACACTCTGTACCATTTTCCATCTTAAGATCCCGGATGTAGATCGGGGTGACAGTCCCCCTTAATATCAACTGTCTGGTGACAGCAATCAACTGGTGCGTTCGAGCCTCACATTAATCGGACACCTTTACATCATATTTACTAATTTTTATTAATTTACTTATTTATTTATGCACGCACAAAATTCAGCATACGGCCAGTTTACAATTTGACATGTACAATCAATTACAGACACCTTCACTATAAAAACTTTCAGTGTAAAGACATAACCTAAATAAAATTAAGCAAACAACATACTTAGTACATAAATGACTACATGTTTAATAAAATTTATACATAAAAAATTACGCTAGTTCGTAAAGACAGTTTTTAAAAAAAGGAAGAGTATCTGATGTTTGTAAACTCTATTATGATACACTGATTCTACATACAAACAATACCACAAAAAGACAAAAAGAGAAAAATGAAGAAAAACAAATAACTTAATACGTCATTCTTCTTTTTAGATTATAAATGTATCTTATACAGGTGTTTTGTAGTTTTTGCACCTTATATTGCAACGAGTTATCTAATTTGCAGAACAGCCCCAAGCAGTAGTTAAAAGGAGATAAAACAAGGCTATCACTAAGTTTAAGTTTTAGGTGAGGTGGTAGAATATGTTTGAATTTATGGAGGTGTTTGTGTTTGTTGTAGCTGCTTTGAAGGAGAGACGAGATGTGTTTGTTCCAGGAGAGATTTGAATCGAAAATGACTCCAAAATTTTAGTATTTTTCACATTTGGGGATTGCATTTCCATTGATTTTAATTTGGGAGTTATTAACTTTTTTTTAACATGTTGTTTGTACTGATGGTCATATATTTACATTTGCTTGCATTAAGTTTAAGTTTATTTTTAATACACCAATTCTGTAATTGCTCTAGATCTTCCTTTCATTTTTACTATTGTACTTTGGAATTCAGTTGGATCAGTTTAAATGTACAACTGTGTATCGTCATCGTACAGATTGCAAGAAATGTACTTAAAACACTTAGGTAATTCTGCAACATAAACTGAGAAGAGAATTGTTGCCAGAATACTTCCCTGCAGTACACCTGTTTGTACAAGCCTCTCTTTTGATCTTGATGTGCCTGTGGCTATTTCTAACTCGACGTGCTGTTTGTGATTATTCAGGTAAGCCCAGAACCATTTGTGAGTTCTCTGTGAAACGCCAACTTCAGCAAGTCGCGATAGCAGAATTTCATGATCTAGAGTATCAAACACTTTAGAAAAATGTAAAAAAATTACTAACATTACTTTTGATCTTTCAATTGCTTTAAATGCATTGTCATATAAGTGATGTGACCTTTACGAAATCCTGATTGTGTAGCATGCAAAGCATTTTGTTTGTCAAGAGCTTCACTTAACTGCTTGTTCACAAGTTTTTCATTGATTTTGGAGAGGGCGGGCAAAATACTAATGGGGCGCAGATCTTTGTCATCTTGAGGTTCTATGGCTTTTGGTAGCAGAAGTACTTTGGCAAATTTCCATTGTAAAGGATAGACCGAGTTTCCCAGTGAAAAATTTATTATATTCGACAACTCTGGTATGCAGTATGGTGTACATAGTTTGATCATGTGAATATTTATACCATCGCGTCCTACCGCATTGGATTTAATGCTGTTGATTATTTTGTAGATTTTGGAATCTCTAACAGGCGTCAACTTTATGCCATCTTCCTGGACACTGTAAACAATATATTGTGAGCTGGAAGAAAAAAGGTTAGAAATTTCTATAAAATAATTGTTAAATTTGTCTGGGTTTTGTAGTTCGACTGGTACTGCAGAGTTACGAGGCACTGTCACATTAAATGATTTTAGGTCGCTCTTCAGGGGCTTAGGGTTTTTTGTTTTTCAGTAGAGTTTATGAATAAAGAGAGTTTTACACTTTTGCAATAATTATTTCACAAAGTTTCCCAATGTTTTACATTCTTGTAAATGCTCTTCCGTTCTGGTTTTCAGGTAGAGTTTCTTAGACCTGTCCCTTTCTTTCATTTTCTCTCTTGTTAACCAGTGTGTGTTTTGTTTTTTTCTTTTCACACGTATTAATGGCGCATATTGTCAAAAAGAGTTTCAGTAGTGTCATTAAAGGGCTTCACTTTGTCATCGAATGTTTCAGATTTGAAAATATTGCTCTACATTATTTGGCTGAGATCTTAAGTGAAGGAGTATACATCAAAATTATTGTAGCGGCGAATTAGTTTGTACTTCTTAACAGCAGTATTAACCGGGAATTTGTATATTGGATATATTTAAATTATGATCAGTGAAAACAAGCAGGTAATTTTGTCCAGAAGCAAATACATTCCTTTTTTCTTTAACAATTATTAAGTCTATTAACGTTTCTGTGGTAAGCAATATTCTAGTCTGTGACCTTATTATTTGACTGAACCCTGTGTTTCTATTATGTCGTTTAAGAATTTGGTATTGGCACTATTTGGTTTAGGCATATTAACATTGAAATCACCCAGAATAATAATGTCATCGTATTTTGGTTATAAATGTTCAATTGTGAGCTCCAAGTGGTCAAAGTCTTTGTAAGATATGTTAGGTGGCTTGTATAAAACTCTGATGGCAACTGTGCGTTTCTTATTGTGCAGCGCGACCCATAACTGTTCGACCTTGGTATCTCAAGTATTGTCTAGCTCTATTTTTCTAAAATGAATGTTGTTGCATACATATAAGCAAACACCTCCTCCTGACTTCCCCATTCATTCTGTCTTGTTTTACTAACATGTAGCCTGCTACATTTATGAGAAGACTGTGGATTTCCGGGCGTAGCCAGCTTTCAGTAACTGTGAACACATTGAATTCGTTATGAAAAACAGTTTCCCGAACGTCTTCGATACACTGCATGAGTGACCTGACATTCAGATGACCTATTTTTAAGAAGACTGCTTGGTTTTTTTGGTTTGGTGTGCACATTATCCTGGTTGGTAACCCTGCTGTTGGAAAGGGGACTGGTGATGGCCCATGCAGAGGGGGGTAGGGGTTTCTTTGTGTGAAGGAGAGGTGTCTGGTAGCCATTCCTGGAACGAGGGGAGCCTTTGCTTCCATTAACTGTTGTCCTCATTGCGTGTCGCGTATAGAGGTGACCACTATACACTTGTTTTCTGACAGACTGACAGCTCCGGTTTAAATTAAATAACTTTTACCATGATAAGACAATGCCAGAATTTTTTAACATTTTGTGATCATAACTTATAACATATTTTGATAAGGTTAGAGGTTTAAGTAAATTAGGAAAGTGAATTAAATTAATAACAATTGAAGGCAAAACACTAGCTTTAAGATAAGATAGACTATGAGATAAAGATAAAAATAAATAGGTAAGACAATTTTTTAATTTAGTGGTATATATCTAAAATAGGAATTAATATTATTTGGCTAATTTATTTACTATGACTAACTTATAATAATAATTAAAAATTTTAATGTCCTACAGTAAAAAGACAAAAGATGAGAAAGACAATTGGTGAGCTCCTAATACAAGTGCCAGGTAACTGTATAAGGTTGATACTTAGATATACCAATGACAAGACTTTGACATTTGCACTCCTTATACCTTAGTAAGCAATCCGTGTTCATCTTCTGTGCTTATGAGCCTCCTTATCGAAGAGCCTTGTCAAATTTTGATCATGCCGTTGATGGTCCACACGTTCCGAACACCATGCTTCTTGATGGTGTCTTAGAGATGGACATTTTCGCTGCAGTTAAGTTTTCCCTTATTGTGACACCAGAGCCTTTCAAGTGTTCTTTGTTGTAAAACATTCCACTTCATGTTTTGTAGCTGACGAACTTCATGATGATTGGCCTTGTGGCACCATCTTTCCTGTTACCGATGCAGTGGCACCTGTCAATGTCTTGTGGGTTCAACTCAACACCAATCTGTTTTGCCACACGCAGTATGAAATATTCCGTATTTTCATTGCGTTTCTCCTCATTACTGAATGTTCTTAAATTTGCTCACCTTTGATACTGTTCAAGTTCGTCGTTGCATTGGGCACATTATTTCTGCAGAGTTGTTACCTGTGTTTCTAATATTTTTATTTCTGACTTCATGTCTTTACAGAGATTTGTGTTGAATGCCAAGGAAGCTTCCAAAGACTATGTAACCACCTCTGCTACTACTTCGGTAACCTTCTCGGCAATCCGTTTTATAAAATCACTCTCTTCAAGTAGCTACTGCACAGTTTCCCTGATGACGCATGCCAGGTCACCACACAGGTTACCCCTGCTGCCGATGCCTTCTTTTGACCCATGCACCATATCGACTATATAGTTATTTTCCTGTAACAAGTGTCGCCCTAGTGCTGTAAACAGTTTCCTTTTATGGTATGTGGAAGAGGTTTGGCCACTCCATGATAAGTGTTCAGTTATTCATTACCGAAACCAATTTACACACCTGCTGAGACACTTTTGCTCGGAGCTCCCGGACTCATGCCTAGCACCCATCCGCCATATTGAGGAGTTTAAATGGGGGAAATGACAGAGCATAGAAAGCCACCCGGCCATGTGACAGAGGCACACGTGGGGTCACTGGTCTGCAATTACTGTTGATGCCCCAACATGGCCTTAATTTGCCCAATGTTTCCACTACTGGGTTTGAATTTGGAAGTTCTCAGCTGGCATGAACAAACACACCACCAAAAGTTACCTCTTGGGGTCATGAAGGCGGGACGGCTATTTGATGCTGGTGGTGGCATGGCGGCTTGGCTGGACAACTTCCTAAATGCCGCTCTAGTCGGCAGCATTTATGGCAGCCGCCCGCGGTTCAGGCGCAGCAAACCCGGTATAGGGGCTACACAATGGCAACAAAATTGAGCTCTAACCAATTAATATTGCATTGTTTAATGAAAATAGCATCAATTTTGAGTCAATAATACTTTACATTTAAAACTTTGATTGAATTAAATATTTGTCAAAATAAATGAATATTTGGTTAGTGCTAGAGCACAAGAGCACGGCCGCCTTATGCACCGCCACTGCCTCTTTGATCTCAAGTTCCATTATGTTTTCAACTATGTTGGCAACATTTTTAGAATGTGAGACTTCAGAACATATATGTCATCTGGAACTAATTTTGGATCATTTGTGCAAAGCTGGCCTGGCCTTACAGTGATCCCAAAATAAGTGGCTTGGGCCAGGCATAGTGTTCCATTTTTAGGTTACATCATTTCGTAGAGTCCTTTGTTGTTAGACCTTGATAGGGTGGCTCCTGTAATGAATTTTCCTAGACCTAGAAACCTGAAAGGTGTCATGCTCTTTGTGGGCTTGTTGGACTTCTGTGCTTGTTTCATTGCTAACTTTGCTGAAATAGCAGCACCCTTAAACCGTCTGAAACAGAAGAATCGGGAATCTGAATGGGTCCCTTAATGAGAAACTGCCTTTATTACTCTGAAGAAAAAGTTGGCCAGTACTCCAATTTTGCATCTGGTGGGTTTTCAAAGGAGTTTTACACTTCATGTTGATGCATCTTTAATTGCTTTAGGCACAGATCTGGGCCAGCTCAGAGCTGGAGGCATCAGCCTGGTAGCCGTTGCTAGTCATTTGTTGATGGACATTGAGTGAAAATTGAGTCCCTATGCAAAGGAAGTGTTGTGTGTTTCTATAGCCTTTAGAAATTTTATAGCTATTTGGATGCATGTGAGACCTATCTGTACACCAACAACCAGATTTTCAGTTGGTTGTTAGGTCACTCAGATCATTTTGGGAAGCTTGGATGCTGGGTATACAGGTTAGTGATATTCTGCTTCAAGTGCATCACATTAAGGGGTCAGAAAGCATAGTGGCAGATACCCTGTTATGTGTGTTTGATAGTAATGACTTCAAAGCCACTGTCAATACCTTCATGGTTCCCCTAATGCTTATGAAAATCTCAAGCAAGAACAGATTAGTAATCAGTACTACAGAAAGATAGTGGGTGACATTAATGTGGGCATACCAGTTCCATATATGATGATGAGTTTTTGGTTTATACTGGTAAATCAGGGAAAGAAAGAAAATTTGTGGTCTCAGAACTTTTTAAAACATATTGCTACATTTCCACTCTTCTTTTTTGGGGACACACTTAAGTGTAAAAAAAAACACAAAATCATGTCAAAATTTGTTTTGCCATGATTGAAAGAAGAAAGGTTATCATGACCTTTGTTCGCTCACTAAAGGACTGGCAGATGTACAAGCTAGCAAGAAATACTTTGGTGGGATTGCACACTGTGGATACTCTGAATTTTGTTTCGGAAATGATCTATACTGATATTTTCGGGCCACTGATAAGACAAAAAAAAAATAATTTTATGTGAATTCTTTTGGATACATTTTCCAAGTTTGTCATGTTGTTCTCTCTATGTAATATGAAGGCCACCACAATTCTAGAAACTTTGGCAGAAATAGTTTGCATGTTTTTGGAGCACTTGTTAACATTCTGTTGTTTTTGTAATACTTCCTATTTCCAATCACACATATTAAGGGCATGTGTTTCCATTAGTCAGTCAAGTTCATCTCTAGCAGTCCCTACTCTCCAAAGGGCAACCAAGTAGAATGCTTTAACAAGAATTTGAAAATCTGCCTTGCATTCTTCTACAATCGGGATCAGCAAAACTGGGATGAGGACATTAACCTCATCAACGTCTGTTTCTATTCACCTTTCCTCAGCTCTATCTACACAAATCCTGCTCTGGCCTTCCTCTTTAGAGAATTAATCCATCCTATCCTGAACATCTGGGGTATTCCCTCACTATCCACTCTTGTAAATGAGGATGTCCGGAAGCAGTTGCTCCAGTCCATACAGGAATGCCTTGTGAAAGCTACATGAGGTAGCTGCTCGTTGGACTGTCAAACATCAAGCACCTTCATTTAGGGTTAGTGATTTAGTATGGTGCCGAAACTTCCAACTCACATTGGCCCCAGATATGATCAGCAGCAAACTGATTCCATCCTTCACTGGTCAATTTCACATTTCTAGATTTCTAAACTGGCACACGTAAGGCACATGTCGTAACGTGGCCTAAGCGGTAGGTGACGGGTAACGCTGGCGGTTTTCTGTGTTCTTGTTAACGGAAACTTAAATAACACAAATATTCTGATATTTAACTGAGTGGGAGCCAACTCACAGAGTGAATACGAAATCTCTGTTCTCAGAATTGTGGGCCGAATGACCACGTGGCTATGTCCCTTTACACACATGGCACTAAGTCCAAGGAAGATGTGGACGTAAACGGGGTATTTAGAATCCCCAGTGGATGCCTTGCTGTTACAGTGTGAGTTATTAGTATGATACGCCTCCACGAGGCGATAAAGAGTTCCTGGATAGGGCCATAGCCCGAAATACAACACTACTAAATGAGAACATGAAAATGCTGTTAACTATGCAATAAGTTATATTATGTAAGTGCATGTACGCAGACATATACATAACACTTGAAGCGGGCCTGGCTCACAAGGCGTGCCAGCAGCCGTAACTGTAAAAATGCTGAAAATGGCATGAAAAGAATTAATAGCAATTTAAAACCTCCGGTGTCAGAAAATGATCTGATGGAAGGGTGCTGCAAATGTGGGGGATACAATTGATGAAAGCACAATGTTCCGGTCACTTACTTTAGTCTATTGCATTGAAGTGGTTAACATAACGTGTGAAGATTCCCTGCAACGTGACACACATGCAGCACCTACAACTTGCTAAATCAGACTGCCAGAGACGGCACAGGCGAGCAACGTCCTTGCCAAGAACTTGCGCCACTGCGCAAGGTAAATTAGTTATTTGACCTCATTCACATAACACTTAAAACAATGTACACATTAAGCCCTGAAAGGTTCTTGTTGAATTTCCGTATTCTTGCAGAGAGTTAAGAGTTCTTACTTATTCCTTATTAAATTAAAATTACTTTTTTACTATTATAGATATTATGTTAATTTACACTGAGATTATGCTAGACGCTGTGAAACACTTTTATAAGCCTGTAGGCGACTCATTACGTCCATTGATTAGACAGAGGATGCATATGAAAACAATTAGGCTTTACCTGAGAAGTTTGTGTCTGTCAATATCTTCGACACTCAGCGACCAGAATGGTCAAGTTGAAATTAAATACTGAATATACTTCTCATGTGATTCTTAGGTGTGCCATATACACATTAACTCTTCAAAACTGACATTCAACACATTGACTAGCGCAACCCTTTTATTCCGTGCCTAATTAAAATGTACATGGCTTAATGATTATTCATCTGTCACTGTAAAGCCATAAGGGTGAACTAAACTAACATTTTCCCGTAGGCCACAAACTATATTGGATTTTATGACACTGTTTCCCACTTGATTGCTATGGTAATTAAAATGTTTGCTCTACGAGCATTACAGTCACTGCACTGGTTCACGTGGTAAGCGGGTCATAACCCGTTCACATGTGAACAGCACTGGGTGCGCTTTGGGACATATGAGTGAGCATTTCATGTGCTGCACTGGTGCGGCTTATGCGAGCAGGGTAGCCCGGTGGTGCGGTGACAGTGTCCATGTCAGACCATTCAGGAGTGGTCCACGTCAGTCTTCCACTTAACACCTGTGCAAACTTGATAAGTTTCAAAATTTGTTTGCTTTGTTGCTAGTGTTTAGATTAGGTTTATAGGTTCAATCATCATTTCATTTCAATAGTCATTAATAAGTGTTAAGGTAGTCTAGGATTATTAGGATAAGTCTTTTTGAATGTACGTGGCTGAAATTTTTCTAATCTGAAATTTGTTGTATAAGACTGATAATTTAAAGTTTGATTAATCTATGAATGAATGATTTCTAATATTTACTACTTTTTGATTGATAAGTAGACGTACTCCTGAGTGTTCCATTTGATACCTATACATATTGTTGAAAGTGAAAATCATATTAGTAAAGTACAGCAAACTGTGTAATGGAACAGGCTATGGTTAGTGCATGTTGAACGACCCGCTACCATTGTTGGTCACTTCGAGAGCCCATGTGGAGCGGCCATGGTGCGCACTGCTTTCCACCAACCCCTATAGGAAGAATTGCCACCCTCGTGACTCAGTGACGGAGTGTGTATGCTATGTGCAAGAAGTGCCTATCTCCATGTGCCAAACATATAAACAAGAACGTACAGGAAACACCAAACCAGAAAACGTGTGCCATGTGACCACATAGCATATACAATCCAGTGTGTGTGATGCAGTGGAGGACAGGTACTGTTTATTGGCCAGAGAATCAGAGCTGGACTAACGTGGTTTCCGGAGGAACAGATGTTCTCCACCACAACAGAGACTGACGCTGCAAGTGCCGGACTTAATGTGGTTTCCAGAGGAATTAACACTTCAACCTGAGATCCCCGCCAAGACGTCAAGTGCCGAACTGGTACCTCCACTCACGATCACTGAGTCAGATGCTGGACACAAGCAACCTTCCACTACCACGACCACACATGATGCATCATTGACATGCAACGTGGAGATGGTGGGCAACCGCTCCCCGATGCCAAGCATTGAGACGTCACCTCCAGACACAAAGCCGGAACTGGGCACTGAGCGAGGACTGACACCAGACCCTTCAGAAGTACCAACCAGAATAGAGACGCAGAACATCCCCACAAAGATGCCACCCCCAGTCACCCTTATTCCACCCACACTGTCCATGTTTGGCGACCTCACCATGTGGATACAGCGGGTGGAAGAGTCCCTTTGGCATACATCACCGCTTCAATCTCCAGCGGTTGAGACGCTGGATGCATCTAACCTGACGCTGCCCATGTCTAACCTGACGCTACCCAGGTGTCCTGATGATGCCGCCAGATGACGCCCAGGGTGTCCTGACACCAACCGNGTGATCCTGAGAGTGAGAGAAGCAGAGGAGAGACTAGGCCTGCACTTGCCTGTGGAACACCGTCCACAGCCTGCTGGGGCCTAACTACAAGAGATGCCTGTGCACCCACGTCAGACGCCGGAACCACCTGCCCCAGACGTCATCGCCTACGCGCCTGTCTGCAGGTGTGGACTGACTGCCCACCAGTGCAGAGTGAACAGAGGCGGTCCACCTTGCATACGAGATGCCCACACCATCAGGTGCAGTGCCTGATGGCCTTCCAGAACAATCTCCCTAGGTACTACCCAACCTGCAGAACATCATGCGCCGCCTCCCCCGAGGCATCCCGATGCCTGACCACGTGCTAAGATGACCATTAATGGCACAATGGGGTGACAACAGGCTACAGCTGACAGCACCCCAGCCTATGATGACTTAATTAGACGCCTTCCTGTCACCACTTTTAGGTACGCACGCCGGGGACACCTCCACAGTCCTGGGCTCCTAGGTGCCCAACTGCGCTGCCAGGCGTGCACATCTGAGATATCCACACATGCACGACAGCCCCAACTACATCTCCAGACCATCATCCTTCACTCTCCACTCAGCATGCCAATGCTGCCAGCCAGCCAAAACAGCTTAGACCTGTGCGGGTCGCTATTAGACCTGCGAGCTCCCAGGGCACCAACCATGCGTCCTCTGGTGTTCCGATACCGTCCCACCCACACCCTGCACATACCTGTTGGATTGCAGTCATCCGACTGCCCACAGCCACACACACGGGGTCCATGATGCTTTGGACACTATGCGAACACTGGAGTCCTGCAGCAGTTCTGCTCTCCACGACACCCAGCACCCCTACGCTTTGTAGAAGCCTCAGTGCCACCATCGTCTATCACCAGTCTCATGTCGCGACAGCACGTCTGCTACGCCTGCGACCACCCCATCTTCGTTTCGGCTGTGTCTCATCATATTGTGAGTACCATTTGTATATTCAAGATGATGCACTGCCTGAAGCAGACCACTTGTTAGTTACATCGCTCTAGTGTCGTCAGAGCTGTGTGTGTTTGAATGCCAGTCAGTGTCTCACTATGTGAGGAGGCTGTGTCTACTTCCTTTCCAAGGTATGTAATCGCTCCATTCTTGACTTGTGTTATTGTATGTAGATCATGTCTAATGACACAATCATTTTGCTTTTGACTAATGACTCATAATCATTTTGCTCCTCAGCCAGTATTGTTTTTTTTACTATTGTACTCGCATTTGTTTTATCATGTGACAACTACATAGATTCTCATTAAGTGCCTTGTTGTTTACATCAGAACCTGTTTGTTTATGCCAGAACTTACATTTATTTAGCCACACCGCATTTGTGCTAATTGCTTATCAAGTATTGTATTGTTTACGTATGAAAATATTATTGTTTTCTCCACACAGCCATGACTTAGATTTGCATCAGTTGCCATGTTTGTTTATGTTTGGGCCTGTGTTTGTTTACATTTGAACGTGCATTGTTTTTACCACTCTGCATTCACGCTAATTGTTCATCAAAGTACTGTGTTGTTTATGGCTGAACATGTGTTGGTTTTTCACCATGCTGTAATTATATAGTTTCTTATTAAGTACTATGTTCCTGCATATCGTAACCAGCATTTATTTACTTTTGACACCATGCTTGTTTATATGCCGCTCTGGTGCCAGCACCCACATGACTTCACAGCTGGCGAGTGCACACCGGCTGCGAACTGCCCCCTCTCCTTGACTATGTCACATGTTGACAGCACCTTGCACAGCACCGCCTTCGTATGTTAGGATTAGTGTGTTTTGGTCCTGTGCGCTCACACCCATGACGACCTAGCGGAGGGAACAGTTGTCATCTGACCCTGTCCCTGGGCCAGTGTGAGCGCATCATGGGTCGCGCATGCACAAGGTGCATGGCCGATTGATGTGTGTGATACATTTGTTACATGTGTTTGGTGCATATGCACCTGATGTAGAGTTCACCAGAGATCGGCCCAACAACCAAAGATAATAGTCAAAAAAGCGTTAACATTAGTTTTAAAGTTTTTTACGTAATTGTTTTGTCATGTACTCCTTTGCACGTCACTGTGAATTAGTATATAAGGTTTGAATTATCGGTTGACGCCCACTTCTGGGCACGTCTTGTGAGTAGCAACAGCCGAGCCCACAAGTAAAGGGTTCTTGTTAGTATGTAAGGTCTTTTTGTGTTGTGTTTCTGTACACTCCTGTGCATATTTTATAACATAGTAAGTAAATCTCTTATGTGTAAATTTTGCAGTGCACTCCGGTGCACATTTTTGTAATTATCATAGTTTGCCCCTCATGCTTCATATCCATTCATGTTATCCGACGGGGCCTACACTTCCAGCGCGGGTTAGTGTCCCTGCTTCCGATGGCCAATCTGCAGTTTCTCGTTCGGAGCTCAAGTTGGATGGACGCGTGCCACATGGCCTGCGGGGCCTCATCTTTGCTTTCACCGATTTGTAGTTATGTTGTAATTAATTATCCAAAACCTTTTTCACCTTACCCCCTGCAGCCAGTCTTGGCCCTTCTGTTGATTTGGAGGGCCCTTAAGTGATTATTTTCACCTACGGGTTTTTTACTGGTAACTTAACTTTGTGTAATTTCATGTTGGTTCAGCTGAGGCTTCGTGCATGTTTTGTGCCGCAGTGTTAAAATTATATATTGGTTATTTTCCTTTTAATTTCATGTATTGCCCTGCACATTTCAATGTTGTTTTACTTTGCAATAAATGCCAGAGAGCTCTGGATCTAACAAGCACTTGGTCAAATATATTCCTTAAGTATAAATCGCCATCCTCCCCAGTACCTAAATTTGCCATACTCTGTGGCCAACAACGGAACAGAAGAGGTATGTGTTGGTTTCAAAAAACAAGTCACGTGGCTATGTCACGACCGTACATAGAGAGTGTTCTTTCTGCTTGGCCTTGCACAACATCACCGCCTGGTGCCCTGGGAACACTACTGCATCACTACTTCTACTATCTACTGCCTCACTAACTAACACCGATAACAATTTCAAGTTCTTCTAGAGTTAAACAAACTAGTTCCAGTTCAAGTTCTGAGAATGGAACTAGTTCTAGTTCAAGTTCCTAGAAAGGAGCTTTAAAAGTTCCTCAGATTTTCCACTCATACTTTCTATTGATATTTTGGTCATATTTAAGGATGTATAGGATTTCAAACAGTACTTACGGTGAGACTACTGTTAGTCCTTACAAGAAACAATCTCTTCATTATAACTGCACTAACCCTGGAACTACATTTGTAAAAAGTTTTACATAAATACTGTTTTTTTTTTTTTACAATTACACAGGTAAAATGTCATTCATATTATTTCAGACCTCATGGGGGACACTGGAAAGTTAAAGCAACCAGGCCATTAAGTAAGCGTATACCAATAAGTAACAGAATCAGTTTCAAAGAACGTTTTATATTAACTAGATTGCCATTACAGTGATATTTATATCATTATGTTAGTGGCACCAACTGAACCAAAATAAAGAATTTAGAAAATGAGTAACATTAAAAAATCTAAGGTTGTACAACAATTTACCACTAGCTTTAAAAATCATATTACCCAACATAAATTTAACATGGTGTAGTATAAAACTCAAAAACAGCAAAAACTTAAAATTTTATTTAAAAAATGTTTTTTTCAACAACAAACATAAAACTGAGATTTAGTTAGCTAGAATATATATAATTGGTTTCGAGTCATGCTGATTAATTTCTTTGAGGTTTTAACTAAAATTTAAAGATAATTTATGTCTTTAGTTGCATGAAATCTACTGTGCCCCAAAATTTTATTAATCACTTGCACTTATAAACACACAGGTCAGCCAAAGAAAGGTATACAAAATTCAGTTCATGTTTTTCAAAATTATGGCTAAGTCAAATTTCAAAACTGATAATAATTATTTCCACAGTTTTTTTTGTTGGAATGGATAATAATCTATTTTGTCCATGGGGTTATTATTCTTAAAATTTGTCAATATATATATACTGACTAAAAAGTATACATTTACAGTCATATCACTATTCTGTGTATGTGCTGCTCCACATTCAATGACAAATTACTTGCAGCACTTAAGGTCTTCACGAGCAGTCAGCATAAATTGCATGACTCGGTTATATTGTTTCCGTTTTCAGAAATGAATCTTATTGTTTTTCAAAACCAGTCCATATTAAAAGTATTATACTCGTGTTTACTTCCATCACAGACACGCAATTTCACACTCATATTTCACTTTCACAGAATAAAAAGTGAAAAGCTTGTTAACTTGTGCCGGAGTCACAAAGTCCCAACAAACCTGACACAACTATGACACCACAGTTGAGATCTTGAATTTGCAATACGACAGTTTGTTTGCACAACACAAAGAGAGGAATTTTTTCAGAACTAACTTAACCGACTAACTAAGCGAGTTTCAAATTTGGTGGGCAGACGGGAAATTTGGAGTACACAGTGGTGATAAAGATGGTAGAGGTAAGGCAAGTAATAGTTAAATTGTTATTCTTATGAGTTATAATATCCAGTGTGTTACATTTTTTTTTTAAATTTTAAGCTGTATATTTGTCACTGAAAGGAAAACTTGTCATACAGTTTCATATTGCAAGTTTGTACGCTCTGTGTCTCGTGCTGCACAACACAATGACAATACAAATAATTTCTAATCCAGAAATGGTCAGATGACAGAATTTGTCGAGTTTATGTCAGATCTATCTTGTATTTGACTGGCTGTTCAGCGTTAAGTGATGTATCAGGGCTGTTGTGTCGTGTTTGTCAAGGGTTTTGTGATTCTGGCATTATACAACTCACAAACTGTAAACAAGTCACAGCTGCCAAACTAACAGAATTGAATATTTCTCTTACACTATGAACATGGCTGTATTCTCGCTGAATTGTTATGGTAAATATTGTTATGCACTCACTGCTTTGTCCCTAGCGAGTAACAGGAAGTGAAGGGCAGAGCAGTTACATGATAGCAGCAGTGAGTCAATGGAATGTTTTGAATGACACAAATGATAAACTGGGAACAGCATATCTGGTAAAAAAAGCTAGTCAACACAATAATCCTTTTGCGCGTGCATTGCTGACCTTGGTTGTTGTGAGTTTTTGCATTTATCTGAAGAATTTTCTAGTGGTTTAATGCCTTATTCTCTCTCAGCATGAAATGAGGTGCGTCAAACCTTCCATGTCAAGACCAGCACCTATAAAAATGTTATGGGCCTCCGAGCCATGAGTTGATGAGTGGATGTGTGGCTGAAGTTTTAGAGACAGATGATGAGCGAGCGGTGAGTGAAGTGACCAGTGCGAGGAAAACCTGCGTCTGCAAGCATCGGCGCAGTGAATAGTGCGACTGGCAGACTGTATTATTGGACTGGATGCATTAATAAAAGACATTACAGATTATGGCAACAGACAGACAGAAAGTGTGTTAATGATGAGTATGAGTTAATTGACTATAACTAAACAGAAACATTAAGAAGGACATTAATTAAAGTTGAAATAGACATTTAAATATTGCGCTCACTGAGAAATAAAAAGAGTTATAATGGAAATAGATAGATTAATGCTGTAAATAATAGCTGTTTGAATACATTAAGACCTCCATCCATCATGAACTTGGATACGCCCCTCTGGCATCTTGTAACAATATGTTAGGTTGAGTTCATTTTCTTAATTTTGTGACTTTTTCTTTGCGAATTTAAATATGAACGCAAAATATTATTCCAGTTCATAGAAAAAAGGAACAAAGTTGGGAACTTTGTTCATTTGGCAAAAAATTGACACGTTCTACAATTGTTCCAAACAAAACGGAACAAAATAAAGTGAACGCCTTCATGTAAAGGTGTTCTGTCCAAGTTCTGCTTCAGATTGTAGGACATTAATAAATAGACAAGAGAAATTTGTAAATTGTTTTCATACAGCGCAGTTGCACGTCCTCTGTTGGGAAGCCAACCTCATCTTGGCTGGGTGGCTGAGAAGGGAGAGAGATATAATTAATAAACTAAAAGATGTGAAAAAAAAGAGGCAAAGATACAAGACTTTCATGAGACTCTAACACTTTGGCTGTTTCTTCTGTTTCCAACATTCTGTCTCCTTGACACCTCTTCCATGACTACAGATTAAAACAATTATCTCCCCTCTCCTCCTCCTTACAAGGTGAAGATGCTTCTCACACAGCAGGCTGGCACCTGAGCCTCTCCTTGTTTGTTATACGTGTGCATGGGACAAAATCTACACATTTATCTGCCTGAAGTGGTGGAAGTTGTGCCATTTTTTCTCTGATTATGGAATCTGGAGGCATCTAAGAAGATTGCAGCATCAGAGAAAGAGTGTCTTATTTTCCCATGTTTACAGGTAACGTATACATGCCTCTTGTTATAATTGTAGGTAACCACCTGATATTATGGTGACCTTTGTGGCAACTAGGCAAAGATAATCTGGGGATAAAGGCTAGCCTTGTTGAAAAATATGAAGACTCCAGCCAAGGATCCTAATAAATTATGTATGGGAAAAAATAACACTTCAAAAAAGAAACTCTACATATTCATTTTACACTGTTGTAATGAGACATCTCTTTAGACTGTGCAAAATAAATTAACCATGCTGACTCATTTTAAATTGTTCTAAACAAAAGTTTCTGTAAACTGTGCAAAATAAATGACGGAAGTAGAAAAATTACGGGAATGAGAATGATGTATCAAGGTTTCCATATATATCAATTTAATCCTAACTTCCATACTGGTTGAAAATAAACAAGAGAATAAAATCACTTTGTAATAACTTTCATTATTTTATTTTTTTGGGTGGTGTTACTGCAAGATGTATTAAAACACATTTTAAATGTATCAAGCTATTATACTGTTCAAAGACCCCGTGTGGCCAGAGCCCAGTTTGCCCCCTGTTGATCAAAACTACCATCATGGTAGTGTGTCATTGAGGTGGCCAGTCTCAGTTCACATCAGTAGGCATGTGGAATAAAACAGACAGTTACAAAGAAAAACGTATAGTATCACATAACACTTTGAAAAACCACTAACTATGTTGCTGTACATCAATTTAGAGCAATCATTGCAGTAATTGTGATGGTAAAATTTTTTGAACATTGTGGTTTAGCTTTTACATGAATATATGGAAAAACACTCACACTGACATTTTTAAAACAGTCACCATATGAATAGCAAGCTTCAGAAATTGACAACAAAAATCAGTTTAAACAATTTCAAATATTTCTCTCTCATGCAAGTGATGTCAGAGGTGGAGAGTATGACTTCACATCATCACCCAGTTGGTCATAGATTATGGGAACTGGACCAAGGAATTTTATTTTTGCTGAGTGTTCTTGTACTGTAGGGTTTAAGAGGGAATTATACATATTAATAAGAGCTGTAAAATAAGTGTTCACAGCACATAAGATATTGTGAAAACCATTATATTTATGGAAATCATGTTAATCGTAAACTACAGTGAAAGGTTGGATCTCAGGTTGCTACTTTTTGAAAATTCAAAATACGTTCAGGTTTATTAATTACAGTGTGACAAATATAAAGAAATCCCATGGATGAAACATAGTTAATTATTATTAAGATCAGAAAATAAAAAAGGGCAAACTACAGAAGGGCGCAATGGCGTTTCCACATTATTAAAACCATAATGTTGTATGTTTAGTTTTCATGTATTATCGTAATCATCCTCTCCATAATAACATATGCACTGTAATGCGAGTAAACATGCATACCAACATGTCAGTCCAGAACATGTTATGTTTGCATGAGCATGATTTAAACATGGCATGAAATGCTGAACAGGCGTACGTACAAGATGTGACAACACATACACATTGTCCAACAACATGAGTACAATGTATGATATACATCAATTCAAAGAAAAGTATGTAGTAAATGCTGTATGATATATTGTTACTGTGGTGAAGAGTGTAACAGAAAACAACTTTGGTGTAATATCACAAAAGGATTTCATGTGATGCATAAATATAACTGTACATTTCCCAGTATCTACTATGTAATTTCTCGCTCGTGTCATTCTGACCGTTGCTGTCTTCATCTTGTGCATGTTATTGTCAGTAACAAATATGTTTTTTTAGTAGGCAGCAGCATCTGTGTAGTAGTGTGTGTATGTGTACCGCATTTATAACATTGTAGTAATCGCAGGTCGGGTAAGTTCTAGGATAGTGGTTTTGTTGTGTTTTAACTCAATGTTGTAATGAATAGTGTGAATTGGTTTTTTGTGTTCTCTATTCACCCACAGAATACTGTGCGTGGTGATGGAAGCATATTGTTCAACGTGGGAAATGATAGATGATCTGCTACAGTGACGCACATGGCAGTAACCGTCGACCACATGTCATTTGAATGATATCCACCCTACAGGGTACCATCGGAAAACCTGTTCAGCATACTGTTCCAGCTTCTTGCGGAAACCGGATATGTAGCACCATGGGCGGCTGATCGTGGCAAGCCATGCACAATTCACATGCCTGAACTGGAGGAGCAGGTATTGCGATGGGTGTCCGAGAATCCTGTAAAGATTGTACAGCGAACAGCAGCGACAGAGGGAATATGCCATTCTCTCGTCTAGTCAGTTCTACATGAAAAGTTGCTTTACCCTTATCATGTACAACGTGTCCAAGGCCTTCGGCCAGAGGACCATCCTGCTAGAGTGGGGTAAATATAATGGTGGTTAAAAAGGTGTAGTGAAGACCTACTATTCATCTCAAAGATACTGTTAACTGATGAGACAGGCTTTACGAGAGATAGGGTTGTGAACTTCCACAGATAACATGTTTGGGCCTGTCACAATCCTCACGCAACTGTCGCAGCAAGGCATCAGCACTGATTCACAATATATGTCGTGGTTGGTGTGTTCAGTTGACGCATGCCGCGTCCCTTCTCCCTTAACCCGTTTGTCCCACTACACCTGCGCAACTGCGACATGCCCTCTACTGGCAGGAGTCGGCCTGAACATGGCAGTTATACCTTTATGACTCCTGCCTCGGCGTGGCGTACTAGGAGTGCACCNCCCCTAAGAAAGTTATTTTGAGGGCATGATAATTCGTGCCGACTAATACAGCCAAGAGATGTCTCAAGTACGAATGCCGCCAGGGAAATGAATGCAGCGAGAGGGTCACAACGGCTACAGAGTTCCAACAAACCCCTTTGTGTGCCCCCTCTTTATGTGTTATGTCTCCGTGTGTGCATGTGTGAGTAGTGTGAGTGTGGTCTGACACACAGGCAATTTTTCTGAATGTACCACCAATATCAAATTCAACCAGAATAACTCTGATAAAATATTTTCTTTGTTTTATAGTCATTCAGGCATGGCTACCCACACCCCTCCTGGTGTGAAAGTGGACTCGCCCAGCTCGAGCCACCCGATGCCACTTTATCATAATCAAAATTGAGAGTATAATTATTTTCTAAATTTCATTATTGTAGTGTTATTGTGCTTTTAATTCAGTGAACAAGGTAATGGACTGAGAGAGACAGCCACGTAGCCTTTTAACAATTTGTTGCTTAACTCGTATACTGCCAACACATTTTTATATTTTCACTTAATTTTTTTTCCAAAGCTAATCAATAATTGTTAATTTGTTTTGTAATTCAGGGTCATGATGTTTTAGTGTGCTTGTTCTTTTTCTAAAATATGTTCTGTTTTTTCTTGTGTTTCCTCTGCACTTTTGGGCTGGGTCTTCGCAGGCCTTCACCACTCTTTGCATTTATCACCTTGTAGCGTCAATAGTCGGTCATAGTATGGAATTGTAGTTTATTTTTCGTCAACCAGAGGCAGCACCACCCCCACGTCCCACCAGCTCAAAAGTGCCGGGATCATAACACCGTAATTGTGCATCGGCTTTGCACCATTTTCTAACAGCTTAGGTTGCCAGCATGCCGTAGTTGTTGGAACAATGTACGTACCTCCCAGGAGGAATTTTTGCTGTGAGTAAAAAGACTGTTTGGTAAATTGTGTTTTATTTCACTGCCAGCTGCTTTACGGCCACATAATTTTGGGTATTCTACAAACTGGTGCACCGCACCCTCGATCATGGCTTTATGGTGTTTTGGCTTGTGAGACGGCCTACATCCTCACTAGGAAGGTAGACAGGTATAACTTTCCAATAATACGTCATCGTCGGCGTGGGTTGAGTCCAGGAGCACCCATGCGGGCAAACGGCCTGCCCCTAGAGAAGAGTCTCTGCTCAACCAAGCTGGTGCCCTTATGATTATAATTAACGTAAACAAACCTTCCAAAAATCTGTCACTGCAAATTTCCAACACCTTTTACCTGCTCTTGAGTTAATGACAACCCGTCACAGTGACAGATTAATTGGACCACACTTTCTACCTAACCAATTGACTGGGACCAGTTACCATAACTTTGTGGCCAACGTATCACCTGTTTTGCTGGAGAATGTTCCATTACACGAGAGAATACAGATGTGGTTCATGCATGATGGGGCACCAGCACACTTTCTGCGCAAAGTCGGACAACACTTAACAGAGACATTTTCTAGAAGATGGATTGGACAGGGCAGTTCAGTACCATGGCCTTCCTTTTCCAGTGACCCCTTCGATTTTCGGTTATGGGGCCCCTTGAAATCCTTGGTGTATGCCACTCCCATCAATGATATGGCGACACTACAAGAGCGCATCATCAATGCTTGTCAGCACATCCACAATGTACCAGATGTGTTTCAGAGAGTGCGAGATTCCATCATATGCAGGGCAGAAGAATGCATTACAGCAAACAGACATCACATTGAGCACATGCCGTAGTACTTTTGAAACAGTGTACCTATCTCCTGGTGGGTTGCATTTTAGGACCCATATTCTTTAGATATTGGTTTCTTGATTTCATGTGTACTACCTCTTCCCACAAAATGGCACACTTTTAATTATGTGGAAATGCCATTGCCCACTCCTGTACTAATTTTGAAAAAGTGTACCTACTACAATATGCCACACTTTTAATTACATGGAAACACCATTGCACCCTCCTATAGTTATTTTGAAAAGTGTACCTATCTCCTAAAGGATGCATTTTAGGACCCATGTTTATTAGACATTTGTTTCGTATTATGATGTGTACTAACACTCTGTATATACACATATGTATGTAATATTAACATTAAACATACAATATTTCAACATCATTACTTATACCTTAGTACTATCACATTTAAACGTTTCAGTTTGGCTTGTATGCAGCAGAATTATAAAGCAAATATGTACTTTAATAACAAATAAACATGTTTGTTATAGTAATATTGGGGCAAATGACCAATGATAAATATTAAAATTTTTACAGGACGTGAAGTGTTTATGCGAAGCCACAATAAATTGGTCATTATTTTTTATTCTACTTCTGGATTGTAGGCTTTCTAAATTTTTATAACAAATTGTATCCACAAATTGTAATGCAATACTTGTATACGTAAGACAGTAGCTATGGTCACTAGGAATTTATATACTGTGCATTTCAAATAATGTGCCATTAATTATTGCAAATCCTTAATTCCGTATTACTCTTTTAGTTTGGACGCCCATGAAAACTGAATAGAGACCTGACAACACCTAAACAAATTTATGGTCAAAATAATTTAAATATCCACACTTCTTACTCTGCATGTATTGCTTTATATTTGACAATGTCATTAATTTGCCTTGAGGTCCTGTCATACAATGAAATGGAATATTTTATTTAGGAAATGTTTTACACATAGTCTAGTGAAATTAATTCTCTAAAATCTGAGTGGTTACTTGAGACAAACTCACACGCTGAAACTGAATCAGTCAACACAAAATACTTGAACATAATATATCTATGTTATTACAATGCAAAAACTGCATAAATGTAAGTGGTTAAAAAAGATAACATCTTGTATGTTCAACAATTTTGCTCTATAAGACATAATAAATATTTATTATTTAAGCTTTCTATTGTTAATAGTATTCTCGTCTATATTTTCTGTGCAGTGTACATCATGACTAAAAACAAAACTGACAAATAGGGTTTTTTAGCTATTTTAAATTGTGGTAACGAATATGAACCAACAATAAAATCTAATTTTGGAAATACTACTAGAGGATGCATGAATTTCTTGGGAAGTACGAATGTGATATGATGTGCTTAAAACATTGGCTGTAGGATCCTTAACATAATAAGAAACCAGAAATTATCCACTACTTTTGTGTCAAATATAGCGCAGTTCATTTGAGTCATGATTCTAGTTGTTAACATAAATAGTTACCACTAACAATTATTTTTCAGCATATCTTTTATTGAAAAAAAAAATAATGTTTTGTGTCAAGTGGGTTTCCCAATGTAAGTGACTGGTTTTTTTTTTTAATTGACTCTAAAGCTATATTCACTAAGAAGAAAGTTTAGTTGCTGGTATCAAATACATTTACTTTAAGATAATTTTCTTAAATAGAACAAAATTTTGGTCACACAACTCAGCAGATACTGCTCTAAATATCCACATACATTCCCTTGAACTGGAAAATGTTTTTAAGAGTGACTTGTAAGGCCATACACTTATTCAGTTGTTCACTTATTCAGTTGCAATTAGTACAATGCAACCATTATGTGAGTATTTAATTAACTTATCAATACAATTGTCGTAATTTTTATAAAGGTCGTGGAAGATGCAATCCACTAGTTGGTTTAAAGCAACTTTTTTGATATGTTATCTGGAGCATGATAATGTTTACACTTGACTTTGTGGTGCTAACAAAATGATCCCAGTTAACATTCTTCATGTACATCCAATTACAGGTGGTGCAAAACTTTTGAGTAGTGTATTTTGTGAAGCTTGACTCAGCCTACCAAGTTTGCAGCCACGGAGTTTAGAATTTGGAATCAATGTTAAAGAAATTCCTTTTCATTGCATCAATTTTAAAGATAACTGTTTCAAACAAAAAAAAAATATATCCAATGCCACTTTCTCAGAGAGTACTGCAACATTAAGGAAGTTTATTTCTTAATAATTTTTTTGTTAAATGCAAATTTTATTGTTCAGTTTTAAAAAAAATTAAATTTATCATAAAAATTGGCAAGATTTCTTAATGTGACCGTATTCCTTAAGAAATATCACGTAGAATACTTTTAGTTTGAAATGATTATTTTTAAAATTAATGAATTGGGGAGGAATTTCTTTAACAAATTTTCCCATTTAAACAATGACTGCAGGCTTGGTAAGCAGCACCCTTAATTAAGGCACAAACAATTCCAGTTGGGGGAAAAATTAAGAGGTAAAATAATATATCTATAAAGTATTTGGGGGTATTTTAAACTATAACACCATAATTGTCGTCAGCCTTATACTCATTTTTTCTTTATTTTTTAATATTACTTATTACTGCACAACATTATAATGGTGCTACAAAAAAAAAATATATATCTCACAATAAATATTGGGTAATAAGTAAATACATAGATACATTTAAGGTACTTTACAAAGTATTTGTCTTTATTCAATTTGTAATTTTCATATACTGTATATGCTTCAAGAACATATATTCAACGGTGACATTAACATGTTGGTATATGAGTTCCTACCTTTTTTTTTAACGTTTACTTTTATTCCACAAAATATGTTAACAAATTTGGTCTAACAGTGTGGGCAATAATGATTTTTCAATTGTAAAATGAGTATTGATTGAACGTGGAAGTTTTTGAAATTGCCATTTACATACACGAATCCTTCAGAACCATAATGAAATGAGTTAACTTCAGGTTTGATGTTGTAGCCTCTTGTTGAAATTGTTCCAGTCTGATTGATGAAAGTTCAGTAATATCCATAACCCATTATGGTTTTTGGGTTGCATACAGATAAAAAGTTGGAGAGCTCAAGCAATAGTTTTATGTGTTTTTCTAAAATGAAAAGTGGAATGTATTCCAAACAAATATAGATGAGGTGGTCGAACATCTAAATTATCTACGTGATAATAACTCCTAATGTAACTGCAGCAAGGTGTGTGTATATATGTATATATATACAGTAAAACCTCATTAATCCGGCCCTCGTTCATCCGGATCTCCGGATAATCTGGATGTTTTTAATTTAATGTTCACATAGATAATATGTAATATGAAGTGGATTGACTCACCAGCTATAAATAGCTTTGACTTGACCTTGAATCCCTACCCATCACTTCCCCTCCCTCAATCTCCTCAGTTTTCCTACTGTTTTCAAATGACACTTGTCATTTGGTTTATTGTGTGTGGTTCAACCGGATATTGTTTTTGTTTTTTATCAAAGTGTTTGGGAGTATATTGTAGTGTACGTACAAGTTTAAAATGGCATCAAAGCGAAAGAAGGTCGTGGTTTCAATGGATAAAAAGTTAGACGCTATTAATCAAATTGGCAAAGGAGAAGCATTGAAAAAAATAGCTGCTGAATTGGTAGTTGGAACTTCAACAGTGTCCGACTGGAAGTAGCAAAGAAAATAAATTGAAGATTTTTGTTGTAAAATGATATGTAAAAACAGTTTGGAAGGCAGAGAAATGGCAAAAAAAGCAAAAAATGAGGCATTAGACGACGCACTATTCATGTGGTACAGTGCTCAGCGAGAACGTGGTTTGCCTATATCTGGATCAATATGGCCCATAAAGCTTTGAGCTTAAACAAAAAGATACCGAATCCTGACCTAGAATTCATTGCTAGCCAGGGGTGGCTAGAGCGTTTTAAAAACCGACACGGTATTCGCCAACTTACTCTGACTGGAGAGAGCTTGTCTAGTGATGTTGCTGCTGCTGAAAAATTTAAAAAGGACTTCAAACAATTTGTTTTATCTGAAGAATGAACACCCGATTAAGTTTATAATGCTGACGAAACTGGGCTCTTTTACTGGATGCTTCCGAGCAAAACATTAGCATCAAAACTTGAAGATAGTCTAACGGCTACAAGAAAAGCAAAGAAAGGCTAATTGCTATGGCTTGTAGCAATGCATCAAGGAAACAAAAGTTTCCTGTTGTAATTGTAAGGAAATCCAAGAATCCCAGAGTGCTAAAAATGTGAACCACAATACGTTTTCAGTGGTTTACCGACCACAAAAAAGTGCGTGGATGGACAGTTTTTTGTTTAAGAATTTTTTTTTGATAACTTTGTTCCTGAAGTTCGAAAATTCCTGAAAGAAAATAGTTTACCAGAAAAAGCTATTTTACTGATCGACAATGCTCCGTCTCATCCAGGAGAACAAGAACTCGTGAGTGGAGGAATTAAAGTGAAATTTCTTCCACCAAACGTAACCCCACTGCTGCAGCCTATGGACCAGGGAGTCCTTGAAAACATCAAAAGAGTTTACCGAAAAGAACTGCTTAGTAAAATAATTGAAGAGGAAGGGGAAAAAAGTGTGATTGATTTGTTGAAATCACTCAATATCAAAGACGTTATTTACATGGTTGCTGACGCTTGGGATTGCATCACAAAAAGCTCTTTGAAAAAGTCATGGAAACAACTGTAGCCAGCTATTTGTGCTACAAACGAAATGGCAAGCAATAATTTAGTGCAAGTGGCTGCAGACGACCTTCTGCAAATGTTAGGAACAATAAGTGGGTGCTCAGATGTTGGTATGGAAGATGTCAGTGAGTGGCTGAAAGACAACAATGACGGTGGCTACGGCACTATGACGGAAGAAGAAATTGTGAAGAAGAAATTGTAATGGCATGCACATCTACAGCAGACAGTGAGGAAGAAGATGACGTGGACGAGGAGGGAGCAATCACACCGCAACAGCAGATGACAAATGCAGATGCTGCGGACCAGCTGACAATCATCATGGCATACTTGGAGCGTCAGCCCGACACCACTCCAGCTGAACTATTAATGATAAAGCGTTTGTGTGACCGTGCTTCATTCAAACGCCACACGTGTTTGTTTGAAACAGAAAACAGTGGACCAATTCTTTGTTAAGAAATGATGTGAAAAGTTAGTTTTATATGTTTTTAGTGTCTTTTAAACAATTCTATGCAATTTTGTTACAATACATAGTTTTGTATCGTAATAAATGGTAAGTCTGCTTATTTAAGTATTTGTTTTGCTTATTACCCAGATTTTTGATTTTCCGGATTGCCTTTGGTCTCAGTTAGTCTGGATAAACGAGGTTTTACTGTTTATATATATATATATATATATATACATACATATATATTGGTGTATATGTGTATGTATCTCTGTATTACCGTACATAAGTAACACAAAATATTAAGAACTGCAGGAAAATATATTGTGTGAGTTTGTGTATATATGTAAAAAAACTGGGTGCGTGTACTTATGTATGCGTGTTAGAAGTTATACTTCTTTGGCGTGACTAAAATAACATTTTATTACGTATGTTACCATTTCACGCTTATATTCGTTCAGATATTGTCCCATATCATAATTAAATTCAAAATATATAAATAAAATGTTTTTCTATTTGCTTATTACATGAATTGATTTTCTGTCAGTTTTAAATATAACCACGTGCTATGTTGTGTACCTTGCATTTGTATATAGCTAGATGATACGCGCATGCGCATTGGGTTATACCCCTACCACGTTCACTGTTGTGCGTGCGCAACTATACACGCATGTGCATTGGGTCATACCCCCACCACGTCCACTGTTGAATTTCGTTACACTGTGCTCGCGCAACTTCTGTCGTACACTAAATTTTTACCCTCAATGCGCCAAAAGAAGTATAACTTCAACATACTATAATAATGCTATTCGTCTTTCTTTCTTTCTGAAGCTGATCAAGATTTATGAGTTTCATTTTCTCTAATAAGTTTTATGCAACAAAATTATGTAATGTAAGAATAGTGTGCTCAAATAAATATATAAATTGTAGGCGTACTAACACTAAGAGTTAATATTATTGTTCCATTATTAGGGTTAGATTTGGTTAGTCTGATGTTTGCTTTTGTAAAACAAAAATGTTATTTGGATTCATTTTGTCTGTCCAGTCATTGTAATTTTATTTTTTCTTTATATGTTTTCATTTATTCGTTACCTGTTTTGTATGTATATATTTTATTATATTGACTTATTCCATGTCCTCTGAGCTCTGCCGGCTCACATGGGATCTACGGAAAAATTAAATTAAAATAAATCACTGACTGTGCCATGAACATTGGTTTACGGTTCCTTGTCTATCCACTCTAAACTTTTTGGGACATGTTTCATAATGACTTTAGTTTAACAATGCTGACATCTGTGTTATTTACTATTTCATAATACAATTGTTGTTTCCTTCATTTTATTACGTGTAGTCTACAGTAATTTGAAAATGTTCAACTTATTGGTAAGGCCATGAACATTTTAACCTTTATTGTCAGGATAAAAAAAGAAACATTGTCTTAAAGGTGCTTTTAATGAAAGAATTTACAAATAGAATGCACTGTAGGTCTAAGCTTCTGCTGGCTATTATAGATTCCCTCATGTATGGTTCATTTGTATAAATACAAGCACGGTACAAAACACAACCCTGACTCACAGACATACCACCAGCAGTTATCACTTTGCGGTAACCTTTCAAACGCTTTTTTTTTTTCTTCACATATTCCTTTTGTTTCTTCTTTCATCAGAGGAATTTCTGAGGATTGCAGCCTAGATGAGACAGTATATGTTACAGCAGTGTGTGGCACTATCCTACAAGGAAGTGAAGAACTACTTCTGCAGTCAGTGCACAGCTAAATATTTTCTACCTTCGGGTCTTAACTCTAAAAATTATTCATTGAATTATGCTCCACCATGTACCTGTCATGGTATATGTTTTTTGAAGCATTATGTGAAATTACTAAGGGTCAGGAATCAGAACATTTCTGGCATGTTTTGCATAGTGTATCCCATGCTAATTTCATCACTGAAATTGCTACCATAAGTTTTGTAATTTAGATGGCTGGTCATTAGTAGATGTGCACTTGACCATGTGGGGTTGCCAGGTTATCCTACACTGAAGAGCCAAAAAAACTGGTATAGGCATGCGTATGCAAATAACAGAGGTATGGAATCAATCAGAGTAATGCAATGCGGTCGGCAGCTAGATCGGTTACTGCTGCTAGAATGGCAGGTTATCAAGATTTAAGTGAGTTTTAACTTGGTGTTATAGTCGACGCACGCGAGATGGGACATAGCATCCCCGAGGTAGCGACATCATTTGGATGTTCGCGTACAACCATTTCACGAGTGTACCTTGAATATCGCGAATCCGGTAAAACATCAAATCTTCGACATCGCTGCGGCCGGAAAAAGATTGTGAAAGAACGGGACAAACGACAACTGATGAGAATCATTAAACGTGACAGACGTGCAACCCTTTCTCAAATTGGCGCAGATAGGATTTGTGGACTGCTTTGCAGGATTGATGGTGTGAATTGCCTCCTGCATACCTTCAGACATTAATCAAGTCCATGCCACGTCGTCTTGCGGCACTTTTGCGTGCTTGGGAGGCCCTACATGATATTAGACAGGTGTACCAGTTTTTTTGGCTCTTCAGTGTATAAGTGTCTTCAGTATATGCCATGCATACACCATGTGGCCACTCATAGTCACCTTTCATGATGAGGTGAATAAATGTGGGTGTGTAGCGCATTTAATGATTTAGAGTTTCGAGCAGTGACAAAGAAACCTTTTAACATAACATTATGCTTTCTAATAATTATTTGTTAATAAACACTGTTCATGTAATTAAAAAAATGGATTGCATTTGAGTATTTCTGCCATGAACGTTAAATGATGAAAGTCCCGAATTTCTTACAATCGCTTTACCAATTTTTTAATATGGCAGTCTTCCAGCTAAAATTATTGAGGAAGTAAAATTATTTTTCTCATATTAAGAAAGAAAATATAATCATTCTGGTGATGGTCAATGTTATTTTAGCCTTTTTTTTTCAATATTTAAATATTTTTCATTCTATACAAGATATTGACCAGAAACAAGATGGCTGATAGTCAATATCACATCCAAAGAGCCAAGATTGTCACTCAGTTCATTAATGTTGTCTTTGGCTCTTGTGTTTACAACCTTAGTTTATACTACTTGTCTGCCACTTTAAAATTGTTTTAAAGTGATATTTATTTCTTTCTTATCTTGTTATGTAATTACTTCTGAAAGTTGAGGTCTTTGCATAATCATAACATTTTTATGGTGTACAACTTAATTTTTAAGGTGGCAGTAGCAGCGCAGCATCTGTGACATCTGGCTCAACAGTAGAAACAAAGCCCTCATCTGCAATTCTGTACCCACCGGGTCTCAACATGTGTCCTGCGTATTCTCCTGTTGAGTCTCCAAATTCTCCAAAACGACGCTCTTTCGTTTCACTAGGAAACAACTCAAACAACAGCAAGTCCAGCAGCAATTTTACTTGTTCCACAAAAAGTTCTCAGCGCTCCCAAGATCATATTGGACCTGATGGTGACATAGCTGTAGCGGTTTCACCATTATCTTATGACATATACCAGGTAAAATTTAACACTATTGTATTAAACGTATTTGATAATTAATTTTGTTTGATAAAGCTGTACAGTTTGTAATCTTATATTTGTGTATTTTACCATTTAATGTTTTACCTGTCAGTGTGTAAATGTTGTGAGTAAAGAACTTCTGTTAACATACTGTCAACATTTAGACAGTGCTTGAATGTCAAGTGTACAAAATATAAAGTGAGCAGTGTGTAAAATGAAGTGCTTTAAATAATCTGTAAAAGGGGTCTATAAAATGTGGTAGGCAGAAAATTAGTGTAATATTTCAATGGCATATAATGTTAAGAAAAATCAAAGTTAAAGAATTAATCTAATTTTACCAAACTCAGGCTATAACTGTTACTATCATATAAGAAGCTAAATTTAGAATCACATTCCAAGCTGTGTTGAAGCAAATATATTAAGTTTATNCCCCCCCTTCCTCCTTGAATTGTAAAGTCTCATTCATCCTTCCTTTATTGTCTAATGGCAGGTTGATTGTGGATTGCATTTCTTGTTTTGTATGACATGCAAATACACAAACTTTTAATATAATAAAAAATGGCAGAGATTTAGGTAATCGTAAAAATTTGCAGCTTTTATGAAAACAAATACAAAATTCTTAGAAAAAGGTATGGTTTTGGCACTGCTGAAATATCATCTCATAGGCACATTGTTATATTCACAGTATATATTAACAAACATTATGGTAGGGAGGGCTATGAAGATCAGGGAAATTTAGACATAAAAGTTGTAAACAAATGTAAGAAAGAACATCTCAACAAATGTTAAAGAGCCTGAACATTTTTTTGTATGGCCACAAATAGCCTTAGAAAAGTGAATACATGTAAATTTGTGCCACTATGCTTCCCAGAGAATGAGTGAAGTGAGTGTGAAGGAACACACCTTTTTTATCAGCTTAATATTGTTTTATAATGTTTATATGAAGCAGGTAAATCTGTGCTGCTTTCAGCATTCGTTTAAATTGTGCTCCAGAAAGTGGAGTTGCACAGATTCGCATGAGTTCATTTTTCAGGAGTTAATTGCTAATCTGTTGAAAATTCACAATAGTTGCAAATTTTGAATAAACTAAAAACAAAAATGTACAACAATAACAGAAATTGACAACAAAAACACTAAAAATACTCACCTTGCAACAGAAAGTGGCATGACTTATTCACTACAGTATGCAAAGTAACATGGCACATTAAATCCAAATACTCATTGGATGGATGCAGCACAACTAAACAACCACATGTTAATTTATGAATAAAGGTAACACACAAATAAATTCTTACAAAACATGTATCTTGCAGGAAATATTTCTTAATATTACATACAACTTTATTATTTTCTTACTACCAGTACGTGTCGTAGTAGACCTGCCATGGAAAAAAATTGCTGTCCAAGGCCAATTCAGTTATAGTAAAGTTCAAATGATAAGATAATCTTTGCACAGCTTTGATGGAGGGAAGGTAGGTGTGGAAGAGTGGGAGAGGGCTGTCCTGAGCACCTGCCGCTTGAGGGAGGGAAACCACGTAACACTGCTGATGCTGTACACACCAAACTGATAAAATTGCGCTCTAATACTGCGCTGGTAAATACCGCGCTGCGTGCCTTACGTTTTTTCGACAGGTAATATTCATGCGCAGAGCAGCTTTCACCCCCCACCTGCTCTCGACCACCATCACTATTCAACTGAACCACCTCACCCCTTTGTGTAGTGGCAATGGACTCTCCCGACTCACCCAACACATTTTGGTCTTCTGCGCATTATCTTCTCATTTGGATTTCATTATACCTTAAGGGGGGGCGGTTCATGCCCAAAAAATTGTCACTGTTTCAAATTGTTATTCTGCTGATATAAAATGGTAGATGGCTCGGAATTATGTCCCCCACCACTCCACAGGCCTGTACATAAACTGGGCGACTTCTAGGAAGCCTTCAGTTGTGAGAGAGCAGTAGAACAGGGAGGGTGTGTCAATCTGATCTGTGATGGGACCTCCGCACTTGCGTGAGTGTGAGAGCTTCCCCCCAACCCCCTGCACCCAGGACTGGCAGTTTGCAATGTTGCCAGACATACCTGTTCCTGACTGTCGTCCTTCTACTACCTGTTTGCTCAGGCAGGCTGGCTGGCGTGGTTGATCAGCTGTGCTCGTGCGCACACTTACCATCTTTTGTGTGCATGCACACACACAGTCGAGTTGTGTCATTATCTAGTGTATTAATGCAGGTTTTTCATATTTTGTAACCAATGCATTTTGCAGTAATATTATAGTATGTTGGGCGAAATTGTACGAAAACTTTGATGGTTTGGAAATATTGATATAAATTAAATTCTCTCCTCACATAAAAACAAAATAATGCCACAAAAATTGAAATGGTTAACAGTTAATAGTTACAGTAACTATGATTTGTTTACATTGAATAAATAATCTAGACTACGAAACAATAATATTTAGGGAATAATTATAGAACTGAAAAAAAAAGAATAAAAAAACAAGTACAATTTATTTACAAATACTAAAAAAATAGAGCAATAAGTATTTTGCTTATAACAGAAACATAATTTCAATGAAGATGCGTTCTTATGTGAAATAACCTCATTAATCAATCTTTAATGTGAAGTTTTACGTATGCATGAACACACACTTGTTCTCAACAAAATACCGACATTTCTATTATTGAAATTCTGATTAGTAAGAAATTGTAAATTGGTGATAGAATGAACTAAAAAATATGTTTCATTATTTTCTATTTATTGCTAAACAGTGGTAACTTCACTGATCATAGAGAAATCCGAGCATGAGGCGGATATATACCTGTTGCTATTCGATACTCACAGATTTCACTGGCCAGTTATTTCAGTTATACCAGCTATTGTACCGATGCTGTTGACGAGCAGAGATGATCACTGACACTCGTTTCTGCTTGCCGCTGGGTGGTACCCTGCGCGAGGCTACCTTAATTACTCCTGAAGACACTGATTTTATTGGAGCTACAGAGGTCGTGCAATGACATTGAAACGAGATATTGTCAGGCAATGCAAGTCATAGGTTCTCCGAGGTATTTATGTAAGTTTATATGGTAACATCATTGAATATAAAATAATTCTGATACATTCTGCACAAAAAATACAACTGAAAGCATAAATTATGTTATTAAAAATTTATTTTCTTCAGACAAACAAGTACTACTATGGTTTTTATGTATAAGTACTCTCTTTAATTAAGAGAGAAACAAAATTTTATACTTAAATTGGTAATTTAACCCATTTCTCTCATTTTAATGAATACCACTGCCAAGCGTACCAGAACTATGGATTTATTAACAGACAAACTATTTACTTTTTACTGCTGGCTGTTTGCTTACGGCTGAGGAACATTGATGAACAATCAGTCATCTCTGTGCTCATCAGCAGTACTGGATTGCGGCCACGATATATGCAAAGGAAGCAGGCATTTGACAACACATTCTGTGACAAAGTTTAACTCTGAACTGACAAATTTTAATACACATTAAATCATATCTAACAAAATTAATTTACCTCATCGTTGGTAAAAAAAAAACTGTCATGTGTTTGTAAAGCTTCGTGCAAAGATAAAGCCTATACTATAGCTTTATTAAAAAAAATTAACATAGTTCTATATTAGTGCACATAAATGCTGTGTATGTAAGCATTTATTTGTAACTATATTAATAAATTCAGATAGACAACAATAATTATTAACCAAAGACATATTTTATCCCAAAGACAGTCAAACAATGCTCTTAACTTGTTACCATCGTTAACAAGTAACTTCACTATATTTTATGCAAACCATTTCATGATATCAAAAGTTTAATTTTTGAGATGTACATACCTGGTAAAACCTGAGAAAATAAAAACACTTCCTAAAATTAATTAATTCTTACTAAAAATAAAAATATAGGCTACAAAAATATGTAAGTATATGCTGTGTCTGTGTGTGTGTATATTATACGCTGGAGAGCCAAAAAAACTGGTATAGGCGTGTGCATGCAAATAACAGAGGTATGGAACCAATTAGAGTAACACGATGCGGTCGGCAGCATCTATATAAGACAACAAGCATCTGGCAAAGTTGCTAGATCGGTTACTGCTGCTACAATGGCTATCAAGATTTAAGTGAGTTTGAACATAGTGTTATAGTCAGCGCACGAGAAATGGGACATAGCATCTCAGAGATGCCGATAAAATTTAGATTTTCGTGTACGACCATTTCACGAGTGTACCGTGAATATCAGGAATCCGGTAAAACATAAAATCTTCGACATCGCTGCCTGCCAGAAAAAGATTGTGAATGAACGGGACAAACGATGACTGACAAGACTCATTAAACGTGACAGAGGTGCAACCCTTTCTCAAATTAGCGCAAATTTCAATGCCTCCTGCATACCTTCAGACATTAGTCGAGTTCATGCCACGTCGTCTTGTGGGGGCCCTACACGATATTATGAAGGTGTGCAAGTTGTTTTGGCTCTTCAGTGCACATGGTCACTTATATAGCCTTTGTAGGACGTGAATAACCTAGTATCTCTGCTACTTGATTAGCATTAAACCATGGAAAAAAGTTCACATCAAAGATTATATCTACATGTTTGCCATCAAACACTAAATATTTTAGTCAAAAACAATGATATCAGACTGTGATCGACCATTTTGTTCACTTCTTGACTTACTATATTTTCAGTACATGGTAAACCTTCATGTGTAACCCATCTTTTAAAAAACTTTGCTTCTATTGGATGATAAAATTAATTAATATACACATGATTTATTAATAAAAATTACCGATTTTTCATTTCCTTTTAATTTTGACAAATCCTCAGGGTTTATATAATTTTCAAATTTTAATTTATTATAATTATTCACATGCTATCTAATAGCAAAATAAGTATCATTACAGTTTAAAAATTCTGCAACATTCTTACCTTTCAACCATGGTTCTTTTCTATTCAAAATGAATACAACTTTTGTATTCTTATTTAAATTGAGTCGATTTGAGATAAATAAAAACAGCTCAAGCAGCCATTTGAGTATAAATAAATAATAAGTACAAACAGCTCAAACAACCATTCAAATGTTCATATAATAATAAAGTCTTTAAGTGTATATTTGTATTTACCGTCATCCGTTTTTCTGTTTATACAAATAGTAATGAAACCAAATGCTTAATCCTATCACTTGAACATAGTGATTTAAATTTTTCAAAACATATCCACCAGCAAAATCATTATTAATATGCTTTAAATTAGTATTATCCTGCCGAAAGATACATAAAAAATAAGAATTAATCTCATACAAATTTCTTTGGAACTTTACTATATATTTGAGCTAGATAGAATACATTGTAATTTTATGTCTACCTCTAGTAAAATATGCACTTATTGTAGTTTGGTTGTCTTGAGTTACATCATCAATTAGGTATAACCAGGAAATCCACTCTGGGATGCCGTAACAATATGTTAAGTATTGAAAGAAATATTATTGTAGCAATAGACAAAATAGTTTCAGGTACTAAACCATCTAATTTCATTTCATTGAACACAAATGTCCATTGCAATTTTGCCTACGGTATATTTATGAAGTATGATGAATGGCGTAGAAACAAACATTATCACCAATTTTGGACCAAAAAGAATGTTTTTTACAGATACTGTTGTTTATAAGCTTGTTTGTCCTTTATTTTAAAAATGTTATGAGTAGTTTAGTCATAGTGTATAAGAAATTAAAGATGAAAATGTCAGTTTATATTATTTTGCTGGTTCTGATATTGAATTAATTTTAGAAGAAGAGGATATTTAATCTAGTTACATATCTTAATGACATATCTTTTATTATGTATCTTAATTATGTACTTTAAGTATATATCTTATTTCCTATTTTTTTCTGTATCATCATCACAGTTATTTAGTTTATTGAGCCATGTAAACATATTTGATTTATTATTGTAGTAATGTATGAGGTTAAGGTTGGTAGGATTGGGTGAAGACATTATGGCGAGAGTGATGCTAAAGAAGTGTATGTGAACATACATACCTGAATTGTCTGGGAATTTAATAAATAGTTAATACATGGCACAGTCTGTAAGATACGAATGCAGGAGCTAAATATCTCAGAGTGAATTGCGAAAGATTGCCATTCTTCTTAATGTTATTGGGGACAATGCACTAGACATGTATAATACCTTCACTTTCACCGGGAATGAGAACAAAAACAAGACTGTAGTAATTGTTCTCAACAAATTCTGGAGATATTGCAATCAGAAGAAAAATATCCTGCATACTTGCTTTTTGTTTTATAACCAAAAGTAAAAGGAAGGTGAAACATTTCATGCATTTTTAACAGAACTGAAAACACTGCTGAAAGATTGTGAATTCAAAAATGTGGATGAAATATTTTGTGACAGAATTGTTTTTGGAACAAGTAATCGTGCAACCTAAGAAAAAGAGCTAAAAATTTGATATTTGGATCTAGAAGAAACCATTCAACACTTCCAGACAGCAGAGATTGCATCTACTCAAGCAAATCAGGTGTTGCAACCCACTCTGGATAACCCCAATTATGTCAGTGTTGTTGAAACAAAACACAAAATGGGAAGCAGCAACCATCGTTTCAGCAAGACAAAAAATGTACAGAGACTCAGTGCAGAGATTTAATGCAATTGGTGTGGTTATGAACACACAAGGGACCCACAAAAGTTTCCAGCATGAGGAAAACTTTGTTCACTGTGTGGTCGCCGAAACCATTTTGCGAAAGTGTGCACTACGTGTGTACAGTACAAAATGCAGCAAATGACCAAGTTAAAAGATGCTGAAAGCTCCAAGTTTGACAGCTTTGAATGTGAGGACTACTACTGTAGTCTAGTGTCCAAACCGAAAGCAAACACCAGGATCTCTGCGATGAGCTGGTTGGAAACCTTCCTGATTGAAAATGCTATTAATGTTAATTCCAAACTTAACTTGTGTGCTTGTGTAAACATCCTGCCACACAAGTTATTTTCCCATCTGCAACATGTGGTGCAAGATGTCAAGTTACAACATGAAAATATATAACTTTCTGCATACAAGTCCAAAATCAAAGTTGCTGGTAGTAGTGATCTAACTCTAACCCTCAACAACACGAGTTCACTGGACACATTTGTTATAATCAATGAATATCCTATGCCCATCTTAGGTCTTCCGACTTGTGAGAAATTAGGCATTCTGCAAAAAAATTCAGTGAGTAAGATACATCAGCAGTCGAAAGAAGGCATCATCACCATGTACAGAGATGTTTTTTTCTGGCATCAGTAAGTTTGAGAAAGACTACATTAGTAAGTTAAAACAAAACTGAATGCCATCCTATAACCCCTCGCACAGACTTCCAATAGAAATTAAGAAAAAGTTGAAAAATGAGTAGGATAGGTTATGTTAGCTAGGCACAATAACCAAGTATAACACACCTACACAGTGGGTCATTAGATTAATAATTGTTGAGAAACCTAATGGTTTATTATGACTCTGCCTAGACCCTTATGACTTAAATGAGGCCATTGTGAAAGATTATGTCGAAATACCCAATATCAGACAGGTTGTCGCAAAACTGGGGAAGTTACAATATTTTTGTATTCTAGATCTTAAAGATTCATTCTGGCATGTGAGTCTTAACGCTCAGAGTTCTCTGCTCTTCACATTTTCCACAGTATTTGGATCCCATCAGTTCAAACAATTGTGGTCTCAACGTCTCCACTGAGATGTTTCAAAGATACAACACAAAAATATTTGGGGATATTGATGTTATCATTATTTATGTATATAATTCACTCATCTATGCAGAGGATGAACAAACGCATGATAAAATACTCTCAGAAGTGCTGCTCAGGGCTCGAAAGTGCAATGTCAAGTTCAATTTACAAAAATTTCAGTAAAAGGTAGATGAACCGCCTTATGTAGGTCACACTTTCAAAAAAGGACTAGTTCTTCCTAGTGAGGATAAAATCACAGCCATTGTCAACTCTCTTGTTCCAAAATGCAAACAAGACCTTCAGCGCTTTCTTGGTTTGGCCAGTTACCTATGAGACCTCATTCCCAACTTCACTGAAGTCACGAATCCACTCAGACGCCTTTTGAAAAAAGATTCTGAGTTTGTGTGGAATCCTAACATACATGGAGTTAGCATTGACAAGTTAAAAAACTATCCTCACCTCGGAGCCATTCTTGCAAACATTTGATGACTCCAAAGACATTGTGATTCAGACTGACAGCAGAAAGGAATGTATTGGCTGTGTTCTTTTGCAGGATTGCAAACCAGTGTGTTATGCCTCTAAATGTCTTTAGCCCACAGAGATAAATTATGGTCAAATAGATAGGGACTTTTTAGCAGGTTTCTTTGCTTGCAAAAGGTTCCATCAGTGCATTTATGGCTGCGATGTACTCATTCAGACTGATCTCCAACCTTTGATACCTATAATGAAGAAAGATATTGATTAAATTCCATCAGAGAGACTGCAAAGTATCAGGCTTAAGCTAAGTTTGTATAATATTAAGCTTATGTATGTACTGGGCTCAAAGATGTGTTTATCTGATGCGCTGAGTAGGGCATGCTCGAAAGCAGAGATGGCTGATGTTGATGTTTGTCTAACTGAAGTGGTTCATACTGTGAACATGTCACTGGAGAGCAATGTTCTTTTCAACAGCAGACAAGAGGCGATGAGTTGTTAAATGAATTGAGCAAATTTGTTTCATATGGCTGGCTCAATTCCAAAACCAAAGTACCATATGTTGCAAAATTCTTATGTAGTCAACTCGCCGACGAATCTCTCAATCACAAGTGCAAGTTGGTGGGCGTGCTCTTCCCATGACTGCAACCTTATTACTACATCGTTGAGGTACGCTGCAGTGAATAGGCCAATGCACCTGTCCAGTACCAGTGTCATGAGCAATTGAAAGGCCGCGGGGCCATCCTGCAGGCCGAAAGGCATGGAACAGAACTATGATTGCCCATCTGGTTTGGTGAATCAGTCCTAGGCCTATCCTCTGATATCATGGAGATTTGCCAAAAGCCTGCCTTAAGGTCTAGCATGGAGAAAATTTTTAGCCTGTCCCAGCACCACCAACATGACCAAGATGTTTAGCAATGGTGGGGGTGCATTTACAATCAGTTTGTTCACGGGCTTGAAGTTAACACAAAATCTAAGCATGCCATCTTTCTTATTTGCCATAATCACTTGGTAGTTATAAGGGCACTCACTAGACTCAATAACCCCATCCCTAAGCATGTATGTACCCTGGTTTAGGATGGCCTGCCACATGGGGCCTCACAAAAACCAGGGTATCTGACACGGTCTGGATCTCATGCTTGGTGATTGTGGTACGCCACAACGAGTCCGACACCGCAAACACATCAGAATGTTGGTTCAGCATATATTTGAACAATGTTACGTGCTTGGGCAGGACCCATGACTAAATTCGTCCAGCGACACAAGTTCTCTAAGGGAGGGAGGGGGGTATTGATGCCGTAAGCAGTACGTCAACTGGCAGTGCTGACATGGAGTCGCTCCTTGCATAGCTCGATGTTGGCATGTTGTTCGCACAGCTACGGTTGACCCAAGATGGCATCCTCCTGCAGCCCCTCTACCACAAGGGTGGTGGTGGTTGTGGTAGAAAGCTCCAGTACCTGGATGGTGATGGTGTTTTGCCCCGGGTGCCCCAGTAGGGGCGTGTTGTCTGCACCCACGCCATCTTGAAAATATGGTAGCTGGTCGTCTCTCAGACGGTGCAGCCTAGCCTGCCCATGGATCCTCTGGTGTTGTGAGGGTGGTTGTTGTGCCTTTGCTGAGGTCAGCAGCTGGAATGGCACCGGTGCATAATACGTCATGATAGCCAGGGCATCCTTGGGGTCAATCCCACATAGGGCTCTCCCTTGGGGAGGCAGTGTAAACATTGCGCGGCACCCAAAGCTCTCCTCCAGGTCATGTTCCACTGTGCATGCTTGGCGGATGAAGCCCTCCACGTCACGGTGTGTTAACTCACGGAGGCTCTGACGTAGCTTAGGGGGCAAAATTTCTAGGACCAGCTTAAGGGCAGCTTCTTCCCCCTCGCCATCATGCAGCTGGTGGAACAGCTGTGCCTTTTTTCCTTATGAATGCATCAACACACTCACCTTCTGTTTGTTGTCAGCACGGCTGCATACAACGTGTAATCCTGGTGTTCACATTGTTGAAGCAGTACTGTATCGCCTGTGTGAACTCTGGCAATGGCATCTTGAATGTGCCGACACCGGATCACCAGTCCTTGGCACTGTCGTGGAACTGACTCACTACACTGCATCACCACTCCTTAATTTGGATATCATGTCTGGAGAACTTTTCCTCTTACTCTCTCACAAATTCCCCCGGAACTTTCCATGGGTGGCCCACAAAAGTTGGCAATGGGGAACAAGATGCCTGACTCCCTAGCACATATGGTACAAGGCGCAAGTCTGGTTTTGGTACTTCTACATCTGAGTTAGTGTGTGGCGCAAAGAATGCTTCACAAGCCAAAAACCCACATGTGAAAGATAAGTGTTAACCCTGACTGTCACAGTCCCCATGCTTACTGTGGTGGCACCCCACACAACATGCCGCTTCATCGGTTGGGCTAATACACACTAGCATGGAGCACTGCCCAACGTGGTTCGGGGGCCGCGGCAAAGTCCAGTCTGCTAGCCCAGTTGGTGTCGGTGCACATGCAAACTTTGCTTTCAATACCTACAATATATTTCTTCAGCATTTTGCGATGGTGCACACACACAGCACACACACATGGGCCTGTACTATTCACCGCACTCATGCCACAGTTTTCCCAAAATTGACAACAAGTGTTCACACGTACTGTTATTTTCTGAGTGCAGCCTTGGCCTTAGTGCACCTGGCAAGGGAGAGAAAATAAAGAGAAAACAAAGTCCGCATGCACACAACATAGCCTGTTCCCTTTTGGAAAGTCCACTGTATTCATTTTTCATTCTTGGGGTGTTGATTGGAGTTGTAAATGCCTCACATTGCCAGGCGCCACATGTTATCGGCATCAGGTGGTGAGGAGTTAATAGCGGCGGAGTTGCAGTAGTAATCCCAGGGTGTCAGGCTGTGATTTCAAGCATGGCCACATGGCAAGCAGAAACTCTTACCAAGGTCGTGATGTCACCACATGGGTAGTCAATTGACGCCAATAACGCACACAAATTTTTCTGCTCTGCTGTTGGCCATGGAGCATGCCAAACGCAAGTACAGGAGTGGCTGGATCACTTAAGCGTAAGAATTAAGGGCAACCATGTGCATGTTAAATTCAAAGCCTTCCGGCATTTAATACATGACAAAAACACTGCAAAGCTCGCGGGGCACTATGTAAATCCATTACAATGAAGAGAAACATTATAAAAGCGCTGCTGCATGAACTATATTATGTGAAGCTTTGTCTGAACCAGCCTGAGGTAGACACTTGTTACAAATGCAAGAAAAGCTCTTAGGTAACATAATTATTTACAGGCCCTCCATACGACGGAAGGGCCTAGTCAGCTGTGGGGGTAAATGAAAAAGTTTCAGAGGGATTTACGTATCACAATTACTGGATTAGAGAAAGAAAGGTTGAGGTCCCCGCAGGCCACGTGACATATTCACCTGTCTGGCTTGAGCTCCGAGGCGAGAGAGACTGCCCAATGGCCGTCGGAAGTGGGGACACAAGCCTGCTCGAGAAGTGGTGACCCCGTACAAGCACATTTGTAAAGAACAGAGGGTGTTCGAAATGGAAGGAACACAAAATTAACACTAGTTTACATAAGCGTGCTCAGGAATGCACTGGCAAAACAAATACCTAAGCATCATAACTTACAAACATAAGCCCTTTTTGCAATTCTCTCGGCCGTCTGGCCTATCTTCAGTGCATTCTGCATGACATGCCGATGCACCACACACACACACATCACACAACCCTGCACCTCAGGTGCAGGCTTCCGCCAACCAAGGAACAAGATTGGATGAGAACTGTATAAAGACTTCACCGTGAAAATGAAACTGTACTGGACCTGTGTTTGAGCGCCAGCCACAGTGCCCCCTATAAGTTATGCCTTCCTCTATTGGTCAACATACCTTTCAATGTTTCTGTTGATCTCCAAAATTTTCACCAGAAATGCTTTGCATGTCAAGAGATGTCATTAAAAGTTTTTTACCAAAACAGATGGGCCATGCAAGCAGGACATTTGATGTGTCAGCAATGACTATCCGACACCCCACCTTCTGCTCAAACTTTAGTAGACTTGATCATGGGTAACCACATCATGCCTAAGCAATGTCATTAGCTAACATGCAATGTAAGTAGAATAATTATGGCTGATTGTTGCTCTTGTGGGCAGCAAGTGCATTTTCAGTGCCTGTCATGAGAGTCACATAGACACCAAAACTGCATGTTCAACTGTCAGCACTGCTATTGGAGAATCACTCTCTCTCCTGAAGTCAATGCACCTTCTGGTCTTGGGGCTTATTATGGGTTTCTCTTTCCAATGTAAAAAAAACAGCTACTGAGTAACTATTGTTTTCAAATGACTGTTCAGTGTTCTAAGATTGAAACAGATTGACATCACGAATTGGTTAGAATGGAGTTAGAACACACCAACTGCTTGCAAGCTTTCAGCAGACTAGAATTTCATTTTTAATCAATATAATAGGTTTTGTTATTAAATGTAGCTGTATATTTGATTGGCCCAGAAATAAATACTGTGTATTACAAAGTTAATGCAGCTTATGTTTGTGTGTACAGAGTTCTAATTTTTCTACATTAATATTTTGAATAAACGTAAAAATCTTTATTGTATTTATTACAAACATGCATTACATACATCCATTCTTTATAAATGTTCTACACAACATAGTGTAGACCATTTGTTGTGCCAATATTATTACAAGCACACAAATATACTATGCATTGCTGCAAAAATTAATTAATAAGCTCTTATTATTTTACATTTATTTATTCTTGATGTATTGAGGATGGATGAGCGAGTCGTTAAGATACTTGGTTCAACCCCAAAATGTTTTTATGTTTTGAGATTGAAACTCTGCATCATATTTACGCGTGCTGCATTGTTAGTATTTTGAAGCACCACTGTCACACCCTCTGCCCTCTTAAACCAAGATACCCAGCGTAGGGCACCCAGTACACGTGCCGTCCATTAACACGCACTGCAAGGACAGGCCTGCCCCAGAGGACGGATAGGAAGTTAACACGTGTCAAGGTTGTGTCGCTGGTCCTCTCCCCCACCCCAAGCAAAACCGCATAAGAACTTAGACACGCGTTGAAGAAATGCAGAGGTAAGCTGAGTTTTGCCGATACAACACAAGTTAGCCGCAGGAGAAGGGGTGATAGGGCTTGGCAGTTGTGCTGCGGGCCCCGGCCCTCCCCCAGCAGCACGCGTGAAAACATTAACATGTGCCCAGATAATGCAGAGGTAAGCTAGAGGCTCCCCTCCCCCCCTCTCTTCCCCGCCAACTAGTGCGATACGTGTGAGGATCTGGGGGGAGGGCACCGAAGGGGGTTAATAGTCCCAACCCGTGAAGGAAGTTAGTGAGTTATTCCGTGGCCTCGCCGGGAGGTGGAGGTCACTCAGTTGTTGTATCCCCGCCCCGTGAGGCGGCAGTCGGGTCAGTGATGTAGGAGTAAGTCGGGTCGGTCAGTCCGCTGAGGCCAGCGATCAGACCCTGGCAGAACCAGTGATGTAGAGTCAGTTGTGCGGCGGTCGTACCGTGAGGCGGCAGACGAGTGGGAGCTCACCAGGAGCACCAAGCAGGGATGCGAAGTCAGTTAGTCGGGCGACACCGAGAGGGAATCAGTCAGCCAGTCAGTGAGTCAGTAATAACGCAGCACCGCGAGGCGGTAGTTGAGTGAGTCATGTAGAGCCGTCACCGAAGCCGGGGAGCGGACGCCGGCAGGGTCAGTCAGTGATATAGATCAGTCGGATCAGAAGTTCACGAGAGTCAGTCGAATCGCGAGGTCACTGGAAGAGGCGTGTTGTGGAGTTGTCCGTCGAGAAGAGAACCCGGAGCAGCAGTCATGGAGAGCCATCACCGAAGCCAGGGCCTGTGAAAGGCCGCCCAACGTACCAGACCTCAACCTACCGCCAGAACACCCAGAACTACAAGTATAGCTTAGTATCAGTGTCATCGCTCAAAGAAACCTCCCCGACGCCTAGCATCACCCCCTCAAGACATCAGTTGCAGTTAGCATGAGCACTTTAATTAGCCCTTAAGGCCCCCAACTCGCAAGGTACCACATCTTGATGTTGTATATGTGTATAATATTCAAGACAATATAACCCAGTCAATTGAAGCACAGTGTGACTACATTATTGTTTACCCTATTCAACATCCAAGGCGCCCATAGTCTGTGCCAGAAAGGTAACTCGTACCCTATGATCCTCCCTGTATGTATACCACAGGTGGGGAGTAGCGTCATTATAGATATATAATTAATTATTTTGTTTAAATATGGGAAATATAGTTGTGTGTTGCTCTATATTAACAACAATTTTAAAAGGGCAGCTTCTGTCAATTTGTAAATTAATGCATAAATTAGTGTTAGTAACTGTTATCAACATCAAGTGGTGAAGGGATAGATGGAAGCAGAGTTGTAGATATACTCCCATGGTGCCAGGCCGTGATTTCACGGACAGTCACGCGGTGAGCAAAGACTCTTACCAGGGTCGTGATGTCGCCACGTGGTAGGTCGGTTGGCAACAGAGTATGCCAAACTCAAGTATAGGGTGGTTGGGTCTCTTAAGCGTAGGAATTAAGGGCGACCATGTGCATGATAAATCCAAAGCCATCTGGCATTTAATTCGCAATAAAAACACAGCAAAATGTCCGGGGCGCTACATGAACTCGATTACAATGAGGAAAAGAGTACAAAGGCGCTGCAACGCGAAAACACATGGGACCTCATCTGCACCAGCCCGAGGTAGACACTTAATTACATACAAAACAGAAGTCCTCAGGCGATAATTATTTAAGGGCCCTCCGATTCAACAGAAGGGCCTAACTGGCTGCAGGGTTAAATAAAAAGGATTTGAAAATAATTATCAGTGAATGCTAAATTGAAGCCCCCGCAGGCCACATGGCATGCTCCTGCAGGCGACTCGGCATGCACCAATCCAGCGTGAGCTCCAAGGAGAAACTACCAGGTCAGAATTGGGGTCACAAGCCCGCGCCAGAAGTGATGGCCTCATGCAGAACACATGCTTGAAGAATGAAGTGTAATTGAAATGAAAATAACACAAATTACAAAAAACTTGCACAGCAGTGCACAGCAAAATAAATATATAAAAACCTTAATTACTAACAAGAACACTTTTTTCCACTGTTGTCTTCAGCCGTTAGTCGATCTTCAGTGCATTCTGCACACGTACCAATGCACTGAATACATGCAACACATGCATAACGCAACCCTGCGCCTCATGCTTGCACAGCTCATGACGGACGTATGCCAGCCGAGGAATGAAGTCAGATGACAGAATATAAAAGTACGTTTGTATATGTACATTTGTTGTTTTGCCTCTAATTCACGTTTTCAATGCCTCCCAGAGCACAGCACTATAATTATGAAAATGGTGGGCTTCTTGGGTATAGTGAAGTGACAATACAGTGTTCCAATGAGACATGAATATTGTGCTTGTTTATATATACTGTTACATAAGAAACAGGAATGTTTGACCCTGTCACTGAACTACACGAAATAATGGGTTAATTAGGAGATTTTAAATGCCCCTTTTCCAAAGATGTAGAAATTATGGCCATAATGATGTGCTATATTGTTTCATAAAGTGACAATGAAACTAATAGAGATGCATCAAGTCATTACATTGAGGCATTAAAAAATTACAACAATTTAGATGCACCTTTGGTAGATGCAAATATACCTTGATAATTATAAATTATGAATACTTTTCGGGATGAAAATAGCATTTTTTCGGGCTTATAGGGGATACTAGATCATTATCGCATAGTCATGTTTATTCCATGAAATGTTAAACAATATGATTGTAGGCATGTCTGTGGAGAATAGGAAATTTCTGGAAAAAGAAATTAATATAATCTGCTGACTTAATGGATATCTTAGGTAACTTTAAATGTGAAAATTGTGATTCTCCCACGTTTGAGGCAAGGTTTTACTGGGTATGATACCATACATAAAATGGTTCTAACATTCTATTTTAAACTAACAAAAACTCAACAGTGATAGTGGAAGAGTCAAAATTTTCCAACTTTAACTAATTCATTGGAGCTAGCAAATCGCTGTGGTTAAGAACCACTATTTCTGCTCACTTTTAATACTCCTTTTTAATAATGATTTTTTTTTATTATCTGGTAGTTCTATAAAGTTAATTTTTACTTTTTAAATTACATTTTTTGTCTCAGAAATACTAGAAATTTCAATATTGGTTCACGGCATCATATCAGCAAAGGTAGTTTATCTCCGAGATAATAGTACATAATGGTATTTCAGCCACCAGACGTCAGCCACATTGCTCAAAAATATGAGTAGTCTACAGTTTGGAATGTTTCAGGGGTGGCTCAGAACATTTCCTATTGATTAATAAAATGTATTATCACACACAGAACTATAACTGAAACTGGTTGTGATTTACTTTTAATATTGCTGGTACAAATATATTCTGCCACAAAGTAACACAATTTTCCTTGTATTGATTCACAAAAGAAGAGAATAATAAAATTTGTATGATTTAATAATTTTAAAACTTACTTTGAAGACAAAATAAAAAATAAATACACTCAAAATCTATGTAAATATAATTCCTATGAACAAAATATTTTCTACACTGGAGGGTTATCAGTGTGTTAAAAACAATAAAAATGGTGTTATTCTTAATGTTCAGGTTAATTTTCTTACTTAGAGGCTTCATGTGTATTATATTGGGAGGGATGGTTACTTAATTAATGCTAAAAATTCAGTGTCTGTGGGGTGAGAAACTAGCAATACAGTTAAGCAATTCATTTAACAACTAAAGAAAAAAATGTTATGTCAGTGACCCAGTCAATGTTATTGATTTTGTATTTAATAAAAATTCTTACACATCATGGCTTTATAGTACATTATACAGTCCAGTTCTGTGGGCACAAATATTAGGCATACTATTATAATTATAATAAGATGTGTATAGTTGCTTGTGTGTACGTCAGAATAGTTTCACATAAAATCAATAATTAAAATTGGTTAACTTTCCTTCTCTAAGACTTCGCGAAATATGTACTTTTCCACAAACACAAATAGTTAAGTTAACAAAACAAATAGGCCACTGTCATAACACACAAACATTAATATCTAACAACGACAAAAAGTTCTCACTATTCAACATGGCCACCAACCTCACACTCCCCACAAAATCCAAGGCATATGTATATTTTATTTTGTTATTTTTTTGTAATCATACTGTTTTCATGAGCTACAAAATGTAGATTTAAACAATTTTCAACAGATTGGTGCTATTTTAAAACAATTGATTCCAATAATATTTTGTTTGTTGAAGATGTGCAAAGACATTAACTCTAGAAGACTAGTGGGGTTGTTATGCTGAAGATGCCTGAACATGCCTCCATGCCAAACAACAAATATCTTTGAATACCCTATCTTTACGCAGATTATTTTAGTCTGCAAGATAGTCAGTTCCAAACAATGTTGTCAGTTACCTACAAAACTTAGAATTAGCACCCTGGTGTCATTTGCACATGTTGCATATTTAACACACTGTCAAATGAATGCAGCATCACACCACAAAAGAATCATCAAAATCACTGCATCCTAGCATTGAACCCATAACTACCACTGCCTTGACCAGCACAACAGCCCCGTTATAGTTGTTGCGTACCTTCACAGGTCTACCAACTTACAAACCAATAGAAGGTGCATAAGCCAACTCCACTAAGTTTGCAAGGAAGACTGGTTTAGTTGTTTTGGTGGTCAGTTCAGTGGTGAAGCATGTAAATGGTGGTGCTCATTTATGCATTACAAAATTCAGTGGTGTGAATTTATCAGCGTTTTTGATGCTGGTATGTGAACACCAATCATGTACAGAATCTACAATCGCCAATCTTAAATTCAAAACCTGTTAGAAGTGCAACTACCACATTAAGGTGGCAAAAACAATGCCAATTGATGTGCTCAGTTACTGTACTGAAATACAAAAATGTGCAACTGCACCATGACTTAAGTAATGGTCACTCTAGGCTGCCATTAGTGACCAGTACTCCTCAAATAATGAAAACTTTCAGAACCTAAAACTGGTGTAAATTACCAGTGCAGTACCAGTTGGACCTGCATAAAAATGACTTTTAAATGCTAACAATTAGAAATTTGGGTCACACAAAACAACTGCCTCCCACCCTTCCCATGCAGACTCTGTAAATATCAGCAGTTCCACAGGCACATCGACTGTCCAAATTGGTCACACAGTAATGCTTAAGATGCCAGTAGCAGTGCACCACTAATGAAAGAAAGTCTGTTGGGGCAGACCAGTTAGGCACCCGAATGGAAATATTTCTAGACACACATTACTACAATGCTCTTCTTCTTGATGTTCAACAGCACCATGCATTTATTGATACCATTGCAGCCATATCATAAAAGAGGACATCAGTGCAATGATTCAAGATGGAAAGCCTTTATAACTATGTCATCATTTTAGCTCCAAAACGGACAGGTCTTGACATTTCTGTGTAGATTTTCTACTCATCATCCTCATTACCAAATATGCACCATCACTGTGCATCAGGGTCAAGAATGCTCTGAGCATCTTGATATTAGTGCAGTTCCTACCATCACTGGATTTACAGAGTGGGTACAGGCAGACAGGGCTCTTCCTGTCAAAAATGAAGACTGCCCAGTAACTGCTTTCACAACCCTGAAAGCTGCAATTTTTATTATTTTGCAATGCTCTTTAAACTTAAATATGCTTCATTTACATTTCAGTCCACTATGGTTAGTGTAGTTTGAAAGATTTCAGTGATTTCACCTTAGCTTACCTTGATGACTTCATAAGGTTGAGTTCATGTGAGGACCATGTGCATCATCAGTTTTTAGTACTCAGGCAACCCACCATCAATGGAATCACCTATACAAATCACATATGCTACGTCAGGAAAATGTGTATTTACTTCTTGGGTCATCTGGTCAACACCGACTGTAATGGGCCTAATGAGGAGCATCTCAGACTCATTGACAAGGGCCTAGTGCCTCAAACTTGGATGCAACTTTGAATATGCTTTGGTCTGATCAGCTGGCTCTAAAATTTAATGAAGGACTTTGCAACTATCACAACACAATTGACTGTTATGTTTTCACTGAAATGTAGATTAAAAACCATTTCTAAAAGAGCCCTGTACTTGCCAGACAAGAACCAGAGTAGATAGGAAATGTATGTTCAATTGCAAGGGCTGGGGGCTGTGTTGCCATCTGCTATAATGGATGACATCATGGGGGCCTTCTTGTGTCCTTGATCTTAACCGTTGTTGGCCATCTTGTTTTCATCAGCCATCTTGTGTGCTTCATTTGCTTTTTGTATGCCATGTTGATTCTCTCATCATCTGCTAGTGTGTGCCATTGTTGTCCACCATATTGGTTCTATTTTTGTCTGCTACAGTATGCCACTGTTGTCTGTTATGTTTGTTTATGATTTTATCAACATTATGGCTTATCCATTTCCCAGGTTGCAATTTTGGGGAAAACTCGCCAAACGGCTGTACCCCACCTCCAAAGGAGTATAACAGCAACATGCCAACAAGTCCCCCATGGACAAGGATTGAAATACATTCAATCAGCACAAAGATGCATTTTAGCCAACATCCCAGATGATCAGCTCCAAGTTCTGAACTGATACTGCGATGCGCCGTCTGCTCCCCTCCCACATCCATCTGGGGCTAGAATGTGCCACTAAAAGTCAACGATGTGTGCAGGTCCTCTACTTGGGATGGGGCTATGCACGACACTTGAAAGCAATAAGAAAATATTACTAATTGTTTTTTTTTTTTATATAATTTTGACAAAAAAATTTTTTTGTCCTGTAAGAGAGTTCTGCATATGTAAGTTGCAAAGCAGAAACAGAAAACAACACTCCTAGAAAAAAAAAGCATAGTGGACACAGGAATGCCAGAAAAATTACAACAATAAAAAGAAGGGAAAAGAAGATAAGATGAAAAGAGAAGTTGTGACCAGCACAATGCATAGATTAAGCATAAGAACAATACCGCCTCTAGTGGTTCCAACTGATAAGATGACATGTCTAAAATATTTCACCTCTCGCAACTCCAGTCAAGGATAAGGGTTGGAGCCCCCCGACCTTCTCACAGATTTGGCTTTAAACCCTGATTCGAGACCCTAACACAGAAGACGCACCCCAAATTCCTATGTACAAAAGCACAAGCAAAATTTCCGGAGTGAAATAATAAATGTGGCAGTCTATAGACAAACCAAATGGTCGCTGGTGGTGGGGCCGCAGTCTTTCTCATGTATATTCTTCCATGGTGACATTGTGGCAGTGTGTCAAGTGTTTCTAGCACAAAGAAACGTGTGTGCTGCAGTCAGTCAATCTTGCGCTGTAAAAAAGTAATCAAAATCATTTTGGTCATATCACTTGTTTATGCCAGTTAAATTTTTCTACAGTATCACCAAAGTGAATAATTATTTTTAATAGCTTAAGGTACAGGGGAAGTGAAATTGCTTTGGATTTTACACCCTTGTGGCGAGAAGTTGCCCTTCCATCCCAACCTCATTAATCCTCATCTAGGTAAAAGACACATTATTTTGAACATGCCAGTCTCACCCTGCTTTCTTAATAATTTAATTTTTCAAATATATCATAATTTTATTTAGCTGATGGTAGAGGAGGGAGCAAAATCGCTTCCAATTTTACACCCCCCTAAGCGAGGAATTGCCCTTGCATCCCAACGTCAATAGCTCTTACCAAGGATAAAGGTCCTTTATTTTGAACATGCCAGTCTCCCCCAGTCATCTCAATAAAATA
>NQII01000078.1:1443847-1467508 GCA_002778355.1 Clitarchus hookeri | reverse complement strand
ATAATATAATTTAATTTTTTCAATATTATTGCACGTATCCATGAGGCACCATAAATATTCCACCATCCAATATTTGCCTTCTGTCATCCTTACAAGTGAGTACGACTTAGACTTCATACTGGTAGGATCTTACACAACGTGGACCAGAATTCATGTGCCAAACTCCAGGAGGCGATTCCTCATGAAAAACAACATCATCATGTGGTGAATATTAAGGGAGGTATGCGATGTTGAAAATCAAATTTTGAAATTCATAAATGTAAATATTGCAGTAAATACTTGAAATGGAGCAACCAAAATCGAAACGGTATTGCACGAATTGGAGATTGTACATGTATGTAAATTTGGTTGGTCAAATGATTCGCCTTCATTGTGTAAGTAGGGGTAGTCACCCTATGTTCGCAGGGAATGTTGGAAATAGGCAGTAAAGAAAAAGTCGAGGCACATTATGTCCCACCATGGCACAATGAAGACAAATGTCCTCTTGTTTGAACTCGCTCCAGTGTACTGTTTAAGAGAAAATTCCACTCAACATTTTGAAGGTGCGGTGTAGCCCTGTGGGGGTAAGCAACCCATCTGTCACCTGTGCCTTGCTACGTGAATGTACATCCACATGTAATGGTTAGTGTATATAAGGACAGGCGTAAGGAACAAGGAACGGAGTGCAGATAGGAATATTGCATAACACATGTGTATGTAGCACGTATTTATTAATGGCAGCATTTACAACTACTGTTTGAATTCCCATCCCCCAACTTCAATACACAAATGGTAATAGCAGATCAGGTTGGCTTGAACTCGTGCATAAATGTCTGGTATGATGCATATAGAATCAAATGTGGCTATCATACATATAATAGGATCTTCCTCACTAGCCACAGGCATCTCGTAGACCAGGGAGTTTACATGACCCCATAAAAAATAAATCTAGCGGAGTCAGGTCTGGAGATCAGGCCGGTCAATGGATGGGCCCACCCACCTCTGCCAATCCAGTGGCCTGGAAATGTGATGTCAAGATGGTAGCATATGGCAGCAGGAAAATGTGTTGGTGCCCGGTCATGCTGAAACCACATGGCGTGGCAAATAGCAAGAGGTACTTCTTCCAGCAACTCAGGCAATTCCTCCTGCAGGAACGTCAGGTAGCGGGCTCCATTGAGGCGGTCAGGTAGCAAATAAGGCCCCAACAAGTGATTGTTGACAATGCCGGCCCACATGTTGACACTTCAGCGCACTTGGTTGCCCATGGGGTGCATATAGTGGGGATTAGCGTGGGCACAGATGTTGTTATTTCTCCTGTCGAAGATTCCATCCCTGGTGAAATGGGCCTCATCTGTGAAGAGCACAGTCAATGTGAATTATGGATGCACATTGTTTTCTTGGAGGAACCATTTGCAGAATGTAACACTTGGCACGTAATCACATTGGCTAAGAACGTGAACCTTCCTTGCATGGTAGGGGTGCATACAGTTCTCGTGCAGAACTCTCAGAATCGTTGAATGGCCCACACTGCAGCTCACAGCCCGTGAGCTAACAGACTGTTCCTGCTGCACATGGTGAAGTACATCCTCGTCAAATGCCGCCATTCCTCTTATCCGTGGTGCTCCGGCTTTCTGCCTTGTCACTATTCTTGAGCCTTCATCCTGCAATCTCTTTTGGAGCTGAACAAATGTCACACAGGAGGGTTGATGTTGTGCTGGGTAGCGCAGCCATTAAGACTCCAGTACTTGCCTTGCAAATCTGTTAGCTTCTCTGTACACGAGGTGCATTTCTGCTAGCTCCGCTCACGTAAAACGTTCCATGCTTCCACAAACAGTTTCAGGCACATGCCTACTTGTCAGCAGCCAAGGCCACCTCCACGCAAGCACCGATTACATCCTCACCTGTTTCCTCTGCCACATGCGTGGTGTAGGTGGCAAATATGTTGCCTTCCCCTGCAGGGCTACTTTGCACCTTCGTAGTGTTGAGTGGTATTTTCTCGAAAATGATTTACCAGAGTAAGTTCAGACAAGTGGACCTATTGTCTTGATTGTGCCATGGTGGGTCATACTGTACTTCAAATTTTTCTTTATTGCCTGAGGTTCCAAAGTCCTCTGCGAAAAGAGGGTGACTACCCCTACTTACGCAATGAAGTGGAACGATTTGACCAACCAAATTTACACAGATTTACAATCTCCGATTTGTAAAACACCATTCCAGTTTTGGTCACTCCATCTCAAGTACTTCCTGCAATATTTACATTTATGCATTTCAAAATTCGATTTTCAACACAGCGTACCTCCATTAATAATCACCACATGATGATGTTGTCAATGTATACCTCAACTTATTTTCTACAAGGAATCACTTCTGAAGTTTAGCACATGAATTCTTGTCCACATTGTATTGTTCATTGTTAGTTGCACAACTTGCGGCTTATGTAATACTGTTTTATAATTTTCAAAAATTATTTAATTTTTTAGACTTCTTTTCCACACCTTTTGCCTTCTTGATACTTGTGCAGCTGCATACGTAACTGTACATTTTTGCACGTAGTCCTATGAACTTGCTCATCTGTTACCTTCTGCACTCATCTTTAAATTTCCCTACTAATTTCCAGTTTGCGGATGAGTAGCAGGGATTAGTTGAGAGGTAGGCACTGGTGTTCTCGTCCATTAGCATGGGTTCTGTGGCCAGATCTGCATAATAATTCTGTTTTTCAATTTTATATATGAATGAGTCACAGTGTGTGTATAGTATGTTTATGTTTTCTGCATATTTTTTCATGATATTGTGAAATAATCTGTACAATAGGGTCTTGGATAGGTTGAGCTTTGAAAAACTGGCATAAATAGGTTTTTCAAATAATATAATTTCTTTCTTCATTTTCACCAGTNAAATAATATAATTTCTTTCTTCATTTTCACCAGTAATATTTTTTCATTATACACTGAGGCGACAAAAGTCATGGGATACCTCCTAATATCGTGTCGGACCTCCTTTTGCACGGTGAAGTGCAGCAATTCGACGTGGCAGGGACTCAACAAGTCGTTGGAAGTCACCGACAGAAATATTGAGCCATGCTGCCTCTATAGACGTCCATAATTGCGAAAGTGTTGCCGGTGCAGGAGTTTTGCACAAACTGATTTCTCAATTATGTCCCATAAATGTTGGATGGGATTCATGTCGGGCGATCTTGGTGGCCAAATCATTAGCTGAAATTGTCCAAAATGTTCTTCAGACCAATCACGAACAGTTGTGGCCCGGTGAAATGGCACATTTTCATCCATAAAATTCCATCGTTGTTTGGGTACAAGAAGTCCATGAATGGCAGCAAGTGGTCTCCAAGTAGCTGAACATAACCCTTTCCGGTCAATGATCGGTTAAGTCTGACCAGAGGACCCAGTCCATTCCATGTAAAAACAGCCCACACCACTATGGAGCCACCACCACCTTGCACAGTTCCTTGTTGACAACTTGGGTCCATGGATTCGTGGGGTCTGCGCCACACTCGAACCCTACCATCAGCTCTTACCAACTGAAATTGGGACTCATCTGACCAAGCCACGGTTTTCCAGTCGTCTAGGGTCCAACCGATATGGTCACGAGCCCAGGAGAGGCGCTGCAGGCGATGTCATGCTGTTAGTAAAGGCACTCGAGTTGGTCTTTTGCTGGCATAGCCCAGTACAGCCAAAGTTCGGTGCACTGTCCTAACGGACACGTCCGTCGTACGTCCCACATTGATTCCTGCGATTATTTCACACAGTGTTGCTTGTCTGTTAACACTGACCATTCTGGGCACACGTCGTTGGTCTCGGTCATTAAATGCAGGTGGTCGGCCACTGCGTTGTCCATGGCGGGAGGTTATGCCTGAAATTAGGTATTCTTGGCACACTCTTGACACTGTGGATCTTGGAATGTTGAATTCTCTAACCATTTCTGAAATGGAATGTCCCATGCGTCTAGCTCCAACTACCATTCCGCGTTCAAAGTCTGTTAATTCCTGTTGTGCGGCCATAATCACGTCAGAAACCTTTTCACATGAATCACTTGACTACAAATGAAAGCCCAACCTATGCACTGCCCATTTATACATTTCGTAGGCGATACCACTGCCATCTGTATATTTGCATATTGCTATCTCATGACTTTGGTCACCTCTGTGTAAATCGTTCTGCACTTTAAGATAGGCTTGGAAATCAATTTCTCCAGTCTTCTCTCATTGCGTACTAATTCCACGACTTAGTGCTTCCTCTTGTTCTCCATTTGTTTACCAAATGTAGCATTTTTATAAGCTTATAGAAACATTTTTGATGTCGTTGCTGGCTGCCTGCCTTTCTACGATGTTTTGGTAAATGTACAGTTTGAGCCATGTGTCTTGCTCAAAATGCAGCACGCAATGAATTTATTTACTTTGAGCCCATGCTCTATTGCTTGTTTCAGGTTCATGTAATGCATTATATAGTTTATCTTTTCTTGTAGAGTTGTCAATAATATTTTTGTTTTGTCACCTGGAGGATGCTCATTGATGGACAGGAATGGCAGGTCTTGATGGGCATTGTGGAGTTCTGCTGGATATTCTATGTTTACCACCAGCACTTCGAAAAGTAGGCCATCATCTGGCCTTGTTGTAACATCAATATTACCATTCACCCACTGTAAATCTTGTACAGGGAAGGGAAGAGATATAACCCATTCTTACATATTGTTTGTATCTACTTACTGGAGACAAACTGATAACTTGCTAGAGTCATACATTCATGGAATGTACCGGTTGTTTGGCTTTCCATTGTGCCTCACACATTGCACCACTCCACCTCTGATTCGTTCTTTGATAAATAAGTACTTTTCATAATCTACCAGTCACTCGAGCTTGACCTTGGTGGGCATCAGCATGACGTCGAATGAGAAGCCCAGCATGCTCACATAATGTACACAGCCAGGCCATAGGTGTTGAGGCATAATTTTTTAAAGTTTTCAAATATGTTTTACAGCAACAATGAATCAGTCTTTGAATAAACTGTAGAATAATCTTCCATCTTCTTGCAATCAAACATTTCCCAAACTTAATGCACATGAGTGTAATCTTCTTCTGTTATGGTTGTGTCTGTGAATCTGTTATAAAATTTTTAATTGGGGGCAGCTTCATCTCTTCCAGTTTATGCAGGCTGTCTATATAATTATAGGGGAACACACCCTTTCTTCCTACTAGTTCCATATTTTTCAGACTGAAGAATTTCTCATTGCTTTCAGCTGGTCTCTTGGCAGGTTTTCGGTGAGAGCAGAGAGGCTGGCGAACATGAAGCGGAAGGTGTGTATGAATTGTAGCGTTAATTGCTCCCCCAGTGATTATGAAAATGTAATAAATTTTTTCTCTGGATGCGGATGATGAATATATTTTCTTTGTCATTGGCCAGATGCTTTATTATGAAGTTTTTGTCATATGTTAAATTGTGGAACTGCAAAGGTAGTCTTTTAGGTCATCACAAATTTGGTTGCAGTTATTGCAGGGGGGCCAATGTAGTTTCCAGTGAAGTGGTCATGATCCATTATATTGTAGTTGTCTTTTGTGAATTTCTCTGTGCAATAGCAGTAGGTATCGGTCATGGCATGATTCAATAATTGAAGGTTGTTGAGCGGCCTAATGGGTTCATTTGTATCATAAATTTCATTTGCTTTATTTCCAACATCCACAATTTCTTCAATAAAAATATTTGCGGCATCTTCCCCCATTTGTATATTTTCGGCACTATAGGCAGATTTTTGAGTTTTGGCACCAGGTATGATGTTTTGGTCCACTCTTGAACATAGTAACAAAAGTTATATGGCTCATGTTTTTGGTACGAGTGCATGCTTGATGTTTGGGGATTGGCATGGCACATTTGGACAGGCAGGAGCATGGCCTTAAAATCAGCATATGTAACGATGGAATCTTGTCAGCATTGTAGTGGTTCTTAAATTTCATAGTTGACCTTTCTCCTTACTTTTTAAGGCTAAGCATTTCAATTCTTGCAGGGGCGTGAGAACTGCAATATTTTTTGTGCTCCGTCAACATTTCTTAACCCATCTTGTCTGTTAATTGTGCTATGTCATAGGACATGAAACACCTTTAGCATATGTGTATATTTTCTGTGTTAGTAGTCAGTTACTGTCTCATCAGGTGAGAAAAGTTTTTGATGTATGCGAAGTAGACATTGTCTTTGTTGGTGAGGAGGAGGAGGTCAAAATGTATGGGATTCTCTTCATTACAAACTCTTCTTGGTGCCACTCTCATTTCATCAGTGATTATAAATATATTAACTGTCACTCGTGGATTTTGTTTTTAAAATTTAGATATCTGGTGTAGAGGCATGGGAAACTCTATGCCATCAAAGTTACTTTTCAGTACTTTGTATCTATTATTTACTCTTTATGGATTCCAGCCCTCTAGATATATGGTGACTACATCCCACTTGAAATATTTGTGATTCTTGTTTTTCGGGTTTATCACTGCATTATTCTCTTTTATTGGTGCTGGCAAATCAATATAACTGGATGCATGCAGGGGGTCTAATTTATTATTTCTGAGCCTCATTCTCTTCACCACCATGAGTGTTCATCCAGACCCATTTGACATGTACTCTTCGTGGCATTTATTTTATGTCATACTTGTGAATAGGCACGTTTTTTGGTTTTGAAGGCATGATGGTCGATTTCATCTTCATGGGGCTCAGGTTTTCCATAATCACATTCCAGGAATAAATTTAATTTAACAGGTTTGTTTTACCAACTTCTTCCTGCAACTGATCAATGATGCTTTTTCTCATATTTTCTACATATGTACATACGTCTTTCACCTTTTCACTCATATGTTCTGCCAAATATGTTTTTAAATCACCTTTAATGGCAGTCTTAGCCATCACAAATCTATGCGCTATCTGCTTTCCCCTCTCCACAACAATTCTCAGTTTTGGTGCTGGTGTTGGTGCTGTTACCAGTGATGGCAAGGGATCCGGACCTGTGCACTTCTTGCCTTGCTTTTAATTCATCTGCCTTTGAATACTCTTTGTTGCAGTCTCCGCAGGCAAATGTTTTCTTTGCTGGATTAAACTTACAACTTTTCTCATGCATTTGCAAGTCACCTTCATGGACCAATGCAGCATCACAAAACTTGCAACTGCCAGCCGCTTTTTGCTGCATAGCCCTGTTGCAGCTCCTTAAATGGCATTCCATGCTGTCCTTCCATCCACTTTCTATTCCACATTTATCGCAGACATGTGCTTTTCTTCGGTAGTAGTTGTGGACACAGTTCTGGTCGTGCCTAATGCCACACTTTTGAATGGGAAAAATCTTGGAACAATTGCCCCAAAGCGAACCCTAGTAGCGGAATTGCACTTACCCTAGTGACAGTAAGAAGCAAAAGAAGAGGAAAACCAGAAATTCATAACTGGACACATCTGCAATCCATACTGAAGAATTCAGCAAAAACCTGCAACATATGGGCAGGAAAAATATTATTAATAATGTGACCACAACAGGTTTTGTAATGTGCCGGTGTGAGGAAGGGATGAGAGGAAGAAAGAAAAAAGTTATGCAATGGGTTGTTGGTGGGGGGAAGAGACAAATTTAGGATAGGCTAAACTGTAAAAAAGTTTGAGTAGTATACACAAAACACATGTGGCAATAAAAAATCTTTTTCCAAACATGTGTGTACAATTATAGATAGTTTTTTACACTGTCTCCAAGTAAATTTATACATCCAATTATATTGATTTGCAGCACCAATAAAATAGAATAATACGGTGATAAACCCGAAAAATGAGAATTACAAATGTTTCAACTGAGCTGTACTCACCTGCCCCTCCAAGAATTGAAATACTGACACACAAAAATTAAGGAAATAGGCTCATCATGAAATTTAAAAGCCACCACAATGCAGACAAGATTCCCATCATCGTATATGCCAAATAACGAGGCCATGCTTCTGCCCATCCAAACGTGCAATGCCAACTCTCACATATCCAGTATGCTACTCGTACGAAAAACATGAGGCATATGGTTTATTTACTATTTTCAAGTGGACCACATCATCATACCTGGCTTTATAACCACAAGTCTGCCAATGGGTCAAAAAGTATACATGATGGTAGATGCTGCAAAAAATTTTATTCAAGATATGGTGAGTGTCGGAAACCAGGTGAAAGAAATTTGTGAAGCACTTGCATCATGAAGCCTCTCAGATGATACCTTTAATTATTGCATCATGCCATGGCAGATACCTGCTGCTGCTACTACACAGAGAAATTCATGAAAAACAAGTAGAAGGTAGTGGATCATGACCACTTCACCGGAAACTGCAACCAACTCTGACGTCCGAAAAGACTATCCAGACTGTTTCACAATTTAACATATGCCAAAAGCTAAAGCTTTTAATAAAGCATCTGGGCTATGACAAAGAAAATGTATTTATCATCCAACATACAGAGGAATAATTAATTACATTTCCAAATTGCTATGGGACCAATTTATGCTACAATTCATAGACATCTTTCACTTCATGTTTGCCAGCTTCGCTGCCCTCGTCGAAAACTGCCAAGACACCAGCTGAAAGATATTGAGAAAATCTTCAGTCCAGATGAGATAAAACTAGTAGGAAGAACGGGCATGTTCCCCTACAATTATATAAACAGCCTGCATAAACTGGAATAGACGAAGCTGCCCCCAGTATTATATATTTTGACAGACACAGTCATAACTGAAGAAGATCATACTCATGTCCGTAAAGTTTGGGGAAAGTTTGATTGCAAGAAGTTGGAAGATTATTCTAATTTTTATTTGAAGACAAATGTGTTGTTACTATAAGATGTATTTAAGTACTTTAGGAAATTGTGCGTCGACACCTATGGCCTGGACTGATCCCGTTACATTAATGTGCAGGGATTCTCATTTAATGCCATGCTGAAGCACACAAAGGTTGAGCTTGAGTTACTAGTAGGATATGACAAGTACTTATTTATCAAAGAATGAATCAGAGGTGGAGTGGTCCAATGTGTGAAGCACCATAGAAAGCTAAACAACCAGTACATTTCATCCACATACGATGCCAGCAAGCCGCCAGTTTATCTCCAATACTTACACTCAAACAAATACTATGGGAGGGTAATGTGTCTGCCCCTCCCTGTACGAGATTTCCAGTGAATGAACGGTAATATTGACATCATGATATTCCCAGATGATGGCCTCTAGGTTATGTGTTGGAGGAAAAAGTAGAATATCCAGCAGAATTCCATAATGCCCATAAAGACCTGTCACTCAATGAATGTCCTCCGGGTGGCAAAATGAAAAAAGTCTTTTGACAACTCTGCAAGAAAAGAAAAAGTATATTATAGTGCATTATGTGAACCAGAAAAAGACAGTAGATCATAGGCTCAAAGTAAATAAATTCAGTGCATGCTTCAATTTGAGCAAGAGGCAGGCAGCCGGCAACAATGAAAATAAAAATATTTCTATAAGCTAATGAATAACTCTATATTTTATCAATCAATTAATTAAGCAGAATAATAAGAAGTGCCAAGTAATGGAAATAGTATGCATTGAGAAAAGACTGAAAAAATTTATTTCCAAGCCCACCTTCAAATACAGGATGATTTATGATGAAAGTGTATCACTGATGAAAATGGAGAAAAAAATGATATGTGATAAACCTATGTATTAAGGTGGTCCTTATTTTTCGACTTTTAAAAAACTACTACTTCACCCTGTCATGATTCTCTACCCTAAAATATGAACTAGTTATGTTAAATTTAATTTTTGGAAAGGTTTTATAGGTAGCTACCATCAGTCAAAGTTAAAAAAAAGCATTGTATAGCCACTTCAACCATGAATCCGGCTAATCGACTCCAGCATGTATATAAGCCTATTTTAAAGTGAAATAGCATGCAGAGAGACTCACTTTAGTCAATCCCCTCCCCTACTCCTTTCCTCTGCCTACGCATCTAGGTTGAGCCCCGCCCTGTACTTCAGTTGGAATTCAGCCATTAGCAAGAGGATGCACATTTTTACCTCAAACTGTACATAACTTGTTTCGACTTGTCATGGCGTCCACAAGTAGTAGCGTGAGTTTACTAACTAGAAATAAAACAAACATTTGGCTTATAGGCCACTCACTACCAAATCTAAATCAGTCAAAGTTGCCTTCAATTGGCAAAGTATTACGTTTATTTTTTTACTACAAAAGCGAAGAAAAGAAATCCATTTGTGATTCTGCAACTGTGGCTGCATGTGAAGTGATAAATTTGTGGGAAAAAGCTGGTATACCAACGAGATTGAAAAAAACATGTGATCAGTAAAATAGAACAACACTTCAAAGAGTGGCAGAATCTGAAAAAAAAATTAAGAGAACAAGAAAACAGTTCGGAAGCATTAAAGAAGAAAGAACAAGATTGGCAACAAAAATTACAAGATTGGTTTGATATTTCTCACTTCGAAGCTTTAAGTATTATGTCTATAGTAGAGGATAAGCAGTTTTTATTAGCACAACGACAAAAAGGTCGCTGGGGTTTAATTGGTTCAGTAGATAAAAAAAGCTTAAGAAAAAGTGAGGAATCGAAACAGAAAGTAGAACGTCTTCAACAATAACGTGAATGTGAAAACAGAAGTATCTCGGCTTTGACAGAAAAGTGCTTACTTTCTTCTTCTACCACCAGCAAAGCAACAACTGTATCTGATTTAGAAGTCTTACCAGAATCTTCAACAGAGCAACCACCACAAAAGCGAGCTCGAAAAGATATAATTAATAGCCACTTAGCTGCTAGCCTTGATGTCTCTAAATTAAGTGACAGAAAATTAGCTGTGGTCGTAACATCTACTTTGAAAAGTGCAGGATGTGACCCTTTAGAGTTGTCGATGAATAGATCTTCTATTCGTCGACAATGTTTGAAAAATCGAAAAGCAATAGCAGAGTCTCTCAAAAGCGAGTTCAAACCTGATTTACCCTTAACGATTCATTGGGATGGCAAGTTAATTGAAGATATTATTGTACATGAAACTGTAGATCATCTGTCAATTTTGGTATCAGGACATGGGGTCGATCAACTTCTAGCGGTTCCAGAATTGGAACGTGGAACAGGCGAAGCATGTGTGTCAGCTGTCTTTGAAACAATAAATTCATGCGGTTTGAGCGACAAAGTAAAATGTTTATGTTTTGACACTACAGCTGTAAACACCGGTTTAAGAAATGGAGCTTGTGTTCTTCTGGAACAAAAAATGGAGAAAGATATGCTTTGTCTTGCTAGTCGACACCATATATTGGAAATTATGTTAGAAGCTGTAGTGTGTCTACCGCTTGGACAGTCTAGTGGTCCTGATATTCAATTGTTTAAAAGGTTTTAGAACAACTGGGATGAAACTGACCAAAGCGATTATAAAACAATAATTTCCTATACCATGTCCTCAAACATCGCAAAAATTGTTGCAACAGACATTATTTCATTCGCTCAGAATCAACTTCAATTATATCAACCTCGAGATGACTACAAAGAGTTATTGCATCTCACGATTATTTACTTGGGAGGAGTTCCTGAAAAAGGTATTTCATTTAGGAGGCCTGCTGGTCTTCGCCGTGCTAGATGGATGGCAAAAGCCATGTATTGCTTGAAGATTTTCCTATTTAAACATCAGTTTAAACTAATGAAAAAGGAAGAGAAAACCGCGAAAGATATTTGTATTTTCAGTCATGATATACATAAAATACTGGTTTCAAGCCCCTGCTGGATGGTCAGCACCAAGAAACAACTTACAATTATTGAAATACCTTACAGCTTTTCAATGTATAAACCAAACGATGGCCAATGTTGCCATAAAAAAATTACTGGGTCATTTATGGTACTTGTCGGAAGAGCTGGTATCTTTTGCTTTTTTCGACGACAGACTATCAGTTCAGGATAAGAAAAAAATGGTAGATGCACTAAAAATCAAAGGTGTAGAGGATTGTCCAAAAAGAAAAAGCATTGATGTCAAACACATCACCGAAAAAAAGCATCAAAGATTTTGTGACTAGCAACTCCTTATGATATTTCCAGATACTGGGTATCTCATCACAGTTTTTGAATAAAGATGTTGAAACTTGAGAGGATGACGTTGATTTTGAGGCTGCAAAGAAAATCATTCATTCTATGCGGGTAGTAAATGATATTGCTGAGCGTGGTGTTGCTTTAATGGAGGAATTTAATAAACTGATGACAACAGATGAAAAGCAAAAGCAATATTTGGTTTTGTTGGTAAAAGAGTATAGGAAGAAATACTCTGATACAAAAAAATAAATTCTTGTATCCTGATTATAAATGATTTTAATATAAAGAGGTATCTTAATTTGTTATCTAAAAAATAATTTTGCATGCTAAATGTTTTATATTAATAAATACAAATAAGTGATTAATACAGTGTTTTAGTGATGCAACGAATGTCGATTTTTCCACATTCGCGAATGCGAATGCGAATATTCACCTCCGACATTCGCGAATGCAAATGTTGGTATTTCAAATATGGCACCAAAAGCGTGTGCCTACGAACTCGAATTTTACCGCCCATTTAGAACTGGCCGGCCGGGCGGCCATGTTAAAACCGAGAGTAGCCCATATTCCCCGACTCTGAACGAAGTAAACAAATCGTGATTGCTGGCTTACTGAATGAAGTTATCTGCTAATAACGTTTTCGTAAAGATTTAGTTTGAGGTTACCTTGACGTGTACCGCTCATACCTACCAGTAGTGGCGATGCTATTCTTACCCACGCCGTAAACCGATGGCCTAACGACCAGAGGAATCCCCGAGCTCGAACCAACTGCACCTGTCATGTTGCCTGAGTCACGACGTGACGCTGCGAACGCGGGGAGTCTTGGGCATGTTATCGCCCCTCGCCACAAGAAATTACTAATCGGGGAAAAACAGTGCACCCCGCCTACCCCTATCCCACCGCAAACACGAGAGTGTAAGTCCCGAGTTATATGGAAAATATAACAGAAACATATATATACAGGAGGAACGGAGGACAGTTAAGTCAGTTACGCAACAGTTAAGAGAGTTACGCGAGAATGAAAGAATGAAGGACAGTTGAGGTCAGTTACGCGAGAGTTACGACACGTTTACGACGGAGCAGCAGCGACAAGACACTTACGACGGAGTCGGGAGTTACGCCGGAGTCACGAGAGAGTCAGATACGAGGAACGATGAGCGACGAGGAGAGAACTGCACGTCCAGGAATCGAGCCCAGGACTTCCCGGGAGAGACACCGAGACAGCTCGACAACGCCAGCCACCAGCATTGAGGTAATTTCAGCAACCTGCCGAAACCTCCCCCCCCCCCCGACGCAAACATTCGCTGAGATGCGTGTAGGGCACGGGATAGCTAGATTCCACCGTCCGAGGAGATATAAAAGGGGCTAGGTCTCATAGATGTACAGGTCACTGTAACTTTGGACAATAGTTACGCCTTTGTGTCACCCCTCTTACAGCAGCCCAAGGTGCCGTTAGCCAGCACCATAACAAATTACTACGTACCCTGCTATCCACCATCCTGTATAGTACAGGTGGGAGCAGCCGTCGAGTCAACATACTTAAGTTTTGTTTTTAACTTGTAAAGACTCTATTGTTGTAATTGTACAGTGATAAGTGATATTTCAAAATGAAGCGGTCGTGTGTTAGCGAAGTTTGGACTTATTTTACATTATGTGATGCTGAAAATGTGAAATGCAAAATATGTAATAAACAATACTCGCGCAAAGGAAGAACAACAAGTGCTATGAGAAATCACCTGGAAGCTTTGCATAAAAACGAGTATAATGCTTTAAAGAATAGGGAAAATGAAAAGCGAAATGCTTCTACAACAAGTGTTGTGGCCTCCACTTCGCGACAATGTACGAAAACCGACCTGAAACAAATGTCTTTGACTGATTGCGTCGAAAAAACAAAAAAGTGGGATAACAACAATGCCAAGTCTTTGGAAATTGATAATTTAATAAGCGAAATGATTGCTTTAGAGGACTTACCCTTTAGTTTTGTCGAAAGCGTTGGATTTGTCAGACTATTGAACCATCTTTGTCCGTCGTATAATATAAAAAGCCGACAACATTTTTCTTCGTTTATATGTGAGAATTTCTACGGCAAAGTCAAAGATAAAATTTTGGGATTAATTAAGTCATTTGAAAAATTGGCGTTTACAACTGATATTTGGTCTGATTCTTGTTCAGGAATATCTTTGCTGAGTCTTACATGTCATGGTATAACAAAAAACTTTGAGAGAAAAATGATTGTGTTAAACGCAGAGGTATTTAACGATGGCCGACATACTGGTGAAAATATAGCTATAAAACTTGAAACCATGTTGTCGCATTGGGAAATACCTAAAGAAAAAGTGCAATGCATTGTTAGAGATGGTGGCACAAACATGAAAAAAGGTATTTCCTTGTTATTAATTAGAGACATTGATTGTTCGTCACACCAAATTCAGCTGGTTGTCAAGGAGGGGCTTAAGGCACAAGATTCCGTTATAACAGTGATTGCAAAATGTAAAAAGATGGCAACACATTTTCATCACTCAAATGTAGCTCAAGATGAACTGGCTGCTCTACAAGAAAGACTCGATCAGCCAAAGCTGAAAATCATACAAGAGTGTGCTACAAGATGGAATAGCAGCTTGTATATGTTAGAGCGTATTTTGAAAAACAAAGATTCGTTATGTCTTTATGCTTCCCAGAATAACAAGATTTCACAACTAACTTCCGAAGAGTGGATTATTGTGGAAAAAATAATAACTTTACTCAGACCTTTTGAAGAAATTACAAAAGAACTAAGTGCAGCCAATATTTCTGTATCCTCAGTAATTCCATTATTGTCCACTTTGGAAAAAATTATTGGTGAATTTGATGTGACCGACGAATGCGTTGGGAATACGATTTTAGTTCTTAAACGAGAACTATGTCGCAGATTTTCCCATTTGGAAAATGACGTATTGTTTGCTACGGCAACTTTTATTGACCCGAGATACAAATTAAAATTTTTCAAAAATTCTTCAACCAGAGATCAAGTTGTGAAAAATATTTTAGAGTCAATTGGAAACGATGAATCAAGCCTATCGTCTTGTTCAAATCCTAAGCGTGCCAGAATGACTACTCATCGGATTGAAACATCTGGTTCCAGTGCCAGTCTGACAGAGAAATCTATATCTTTAAGAGACACCATGAAATTGCTGATGGATTCCAGCGAAAGTGAAGAAGAAGAAAATGAATGTACGAACCCTATAGAAGTTTTGATAAAAAAAACCATCAATGAATATTTATTAGATAAACGTGTGGAAAATGATGTAGATCCACTTACATGGTGGGCGGTAAATAATAAGAAGTATGGTATTATTTCTCCCATAGCCAGGCAATATTTAGTAACACCACCCACTAGTGTGCCTAGCGAAAGGGTCTTTAGTGGGGCTGGTCTTCTTTACACACCCCACCGAAATAGGCTGCAAGGAGAAAAGGCATCAAAACTTCTATTTCTGAAGTTTAATATTCCTCTACTCTTATTTAATTACTAAGTGTTTCACTTAATTGTGCTTAGATATAAACAATTTTTCATAGTTTTATTTTTCGATTTCAAGAAGTAATGTTTAATGGATATCTTAAAAATTACATAATTAGTGAGTTAGTATTAGTACCAAAGTTAAAATTAACAAAATGTTAAGAACATATTTGTTTTAATTGAAAAGAAGATTATTATATTGTTTGTTTTTCTTCACAATATATTTTTAACTTTATTCAAAAGAAGTCGATTTGATTTACAATAAAACATGATTACTAGTTCATTAAAATATCTCACATATTTGAATAAGATACCCTTTAGGTTGCATAAATGCATATTGTTAAGTGTTTTTACAAAAGATCTCATTTAAAGTTGATTTGTATAATTAAAAAGGTTGGGTTATATCTTATTCCATTGTTTTGTGTTAAAGCAGTTCAATGGTATTTGATCATACAGTTGTGTTATAATATAGTTTAGAAGTTTTAAGAAATTACCTGCCTTAATTTGATTTTGCTTAGGTAAATAAGAATAAAAGAATATCAAGAGTGTGTTTCTGTTATGTAATCTAGTGAATAACTGCAAGGCTGTTTCCCAAATATCATTAAAATACACTCTTATACATAAAAAATATGTTTATAAATAAAAATGTCTTAATCATAGGAGTTGCATTATTATTTAATAAACATTTTCATTTTTCATTGTCTAATACATTCGCAAAATATTGGCATCATGTTTGCGAATGCGAATGCGAATGTTCAAAAACATGCGAATATTCGTTGCATCACTACAGTGTTTATATATTTTTTTTAATTCAAACCCAGGTAGCGACCCCTAAATATTGTTACAAAATTGTGAAAAAAATACTGAAGTATTTTTTTAGGGTAGAAAATAAAATAAAATGGTGCCCCATAAAAAATTGAAAAAAAAAATTTTTTTTACCCATATAAGGACCACGTTACTATTTATGCCAGCTTTTCAGTGCTCAACCTATCCAAGACCATAATGTATAGAATCCAGCATGATAATTATTGAAGAAAAAATACGGAGAAAACTTAAATCGTTTATACACAGATGCTGACTCATAAATATATGAAATTGAAACACATTATTATTAGGTAGACGTCGTCACAGACCTCACACTCATGGACAAGATGGACACCAGCACTTACTCCGGTTACTTATACAGTGGCAAAATTACCAAGAAGACAAAGGTGTACAAACGACAAGTCTCAAATATAAAGTTACTTTTGAAGATTATAAAACTGTATTACAGCAGCAGCAAGTCGTGCAAGTAACAATGGACAAAATTAGATCCAACCAGCTTGAAGTCTACTGCAAATGTATGAATAAAGTTGCGCTCACTTGTCAGGATGACAAAAGGCAAATATTGGACAGCGGAATGCTAACAATGCCATATGGATACATTTAATTATATTGATTAAATTAGCTTATGTTATATGAAAAACTATTGTATTGAGATGGCTGGGGGGCACTGGCATGTGCAAAATAAAGTGCATTTCTCATTGAGGGCTAATGAGGTCAGTTTGCAAGAGCAGTTCCTCGCCTTGTGGGTGTAAAATCTGAAGCAATTTTGCTCCACCCTCTACCTTCAGCTAAATAAAAATTTTATAACATGTATGACAAGTTAAATTATTTCCTGGGTGAGGGTCAATGAGGTCGGGATGGAAGGGCAACTCCTCGCATCAGGGGTGTAAAATCAGAAAGGATTTCACCCCCTCTACCTTCAGCTATTAAAAATAATTATTCACTTTGGTGATACTGTAGAAATATTGAACTAGCTGTGAGAAGTAATATTACCAAAGTGATTTTGATTACCTTTTTACAGCACAAGATTTATTTTTTGAACATTTTCTACTGACTGGAGCATACCTGTTTCTTTGTGCCAAAAACACTTGACACATTGCCCAGTGTTATCATGGAAGAATATACATATGAGGGACTGTGCCACCACCACCAGTGACCAGTTTGTTTTTCTATACATTGACACGTATATTGTTTCACTACTGCAATTATGCTTGTGTTTTCATGCAAGGGAATTTTAGGTGCGTCTTCTGTTTCAGCCTCTGATCAGTGTTTAAAAAAAATTCAGAGGGTTCCTACCGTTATATAAGTAATATTTCTTTAGTGCTTGCGAGAGTCCTGCATATACCCATCCCAAATCGGGGATCTGCACACCTGGTTGCCTTTTAGCAGCCATGTGGGTGGCAAAGTTGGACGGTGAAGCTCAAAGACCTTTGGCAGATAACTACGAGGGTAATCCCAAAAATAAGGTCTCTTATTTGTTTTATACATAAGAAAATCTTTTATTGTCTACAATATTTATATCATTGTAAAGGTTGAACATTTATCTATTTTTCTACATAACACCGGACATGCTGACAAGAGTGTGGAACGAGTTAGATTATCGCGTAGATGGCGTTTGGGCCGCTCGTAGTGGTCACATTGAACATTTATGAATTTATTGTAAACAAACTTCACGGTTCCACTGTTCATTTGATTGGTCAATCAAGGTTGTAGGTTGTTTGGTTTTGAAATTATTGACCTTCAAAGTTGGGGTATTCTTTTATACTCATCCTGTACTTGTACCTATATCAATGGTAAACACACCACACAACATTAAAAAAAATTACATACTCCTTGTATATTCCCATGCATTACAATATAATTTATATACTTCCTTTAAACCCTCGCATGGCTGCATTTCCTGATAGCTCAGAATGGCTAGGGCATCTGTTTGGTGACCTAAAGTTTGGCAGTTCACCACTCCACCCCTTTTAGAGGTTTTTGAGTCATCTTACCATAAATATGCCTATATGGATGAGAGCCGAATCTGCTTCCCATGATATGTTGACCTTATGCACATTTATATGGCAACACTTACACACTCTAGCAGATGACAAGAGAAACAAACATGGTGTCCGAGCGAGTGAAGCGCTCCTAGTAGCAAACACACAAAACAAAGTTGGCAGACAAATGAGTAATCGGCAACAACAGCACCCCTAGCAGGCAACAAGAGAAAAAAATAATGGTGGACAATAATGGTGCACTCGTTCAGATGATAAGATTACCAACATGGTGGACAAAAACCTAATTAATCACATATGATTGCAGACAGAAACAAGATGATGTATGGAAACAAGATGACGTATGGAAACAAGATGACGTATGGAAACAAGATTGCATATGAAAACAATATGGTGAATGCAAACAAAATGGCAGATGGAAACAAGATGGCGGACAGGAATATGATGGCTGAAATAAGGTTAATGTTAAGGGCACAAGATATCTGCTTAAGATGGCCACCATGATGTCATCTAAGATGGCACCACAGCCCTTAGCCCTTACCATGAATCATGGACTGATGACAGTGAATACTACTTCATTGATTTTAGCAGTGTGAAGTTTGGTACCACCTAGTGATGTTATGACATCATCAAGGGTGAATGGTTGGTAATCATCTGGACTCTTACCTGGAGTACCAGTGCTTCACTCTCCACATTGATAACAGATACCTGATATGGATGCACCATATGTCATAAATGCACAGAAAACTCATTTGCTGAATGATGCTGCCATAAGCCAATGATTTTGAAGTCAATCAAGTTCCCAGCATCAAGAATCATCTCGCCAAAGCTCTCTCTCCCAATTATAACGTAAAGCCAAATTTGCTCACAACAAGGCCAGGTGGTAGACCATACTACCATCTGCGTCACCTGACTATACCATACATTTATTTCTGAATGAACCTGCAGGAACTGAGCTGATGCTTGACACTGTGTACCATCATGTGACTGATGCAAAACTATCCATAGATATGTACTGCTGTAGTGATGCATGCAGGAATTGAACCATTGACTACTGGAGGGTGGTGGACAACAGCTTGAAGACACACTCACCTAGTAAATCAGATACATGGTAAATGTTTGTGCCACCTGTCACTGAACTTGTTTTGCAATAGACACACAGTATTCATTTGTAGGCCATCCAAGTGCTAATAAAACATGTTCAATGTGGCCACTTGCTTTGGAATTTTGGGAAACTGAAAAAACAGTGAATTTTGAAATACGTGAAAAAAAAAATTTTATACATGGCATTTAAATTTTTCATGACTTTAACTGACCACTGAGTTGTATTTGCACATAGTTTGCAGTTATCAAGAGCAGTACCTTTAATAAAATAAGTGCATTTAAAATTTTTTTTATAGTACACGCAAGTTCTTAATTTTCATAAATATTTGAAAATATTTCCGATGTATGCAATGAGTTATTAAATTGCTTTTTTGGCCATCATAGCAGCAGGTGGTTGTGGTATTAAAAGTGGTGTAATCTGCATTCAGTTTCCATTGTTAAATTGTAACCATGTGTTAATATGAAATAATATGGCTCATTGGAAAGACCACAATCCAATATGCCTCAAAATATTTGCATAGTAGCCCATACAATTAATAAAAACCATAAAAATTTATGTTTTTTGTATAAAATTAACATATAGAAATTTTTTAATTGAAAGAAGTTTATGCATCCATTGGTCAGCTATCATGATACATTCTTTTGTTACTTCTTCGTGAGCTTGCATAACCTGTGCCGTTTGTTTCGCAAGTATGGTTTATAATTGATGATCATCATTTTCACATAGTTCCAAATGATAAAAGTTTGTGAAAATTATTTTGTTTTGATACATTTTGAAGACTATGCACTAATGAAATGTTTATCAGCACTGGAAGATTTTGTGTATGTGTGGTCTTTTAGTATTATGTATTGATGTTGGGTTAGTTGTTTTATGAACGTTGCAATGTATAAAGACTTGCTTGTGCATTTGTGGTTTTCCATAAAATGTCATATTCTGAGACAAGTGCGATGTGGGTGCCAGAAGACCCTAGTTTTAAAAGTTCAGCATGATGCACGCTACGGAAAATGACAATCATGCCAGAATGAGGAAGACTGCTAACAAGCCATGTTAAGCAAAGCATGGTACAAAGCATACTGCTTCCAAAAATAGCTCAAAAAGCTAAGCTACTCACTGGGGCCAGGTGAGAAGCAGACCCATTGATGAGCAGAGTAAAGTGCTTTCAAATAAGTAGTTATTTTTGGAAACCTGTGACTTGCAAAACATTTACACTCAATATTTCTTTGTTTAAGATAAATAGCCAACATTTTAATTTTTGGCAAAATGTACCTAAGAGTGTGTAAAACATTTTCATCCAATGTTTTATGTATAGACATACATTGTTAGTTTAAGAGAAGAGTGTTTTTTGCAGTATAATAGAAGTAATGCTCAAGTGCAGTGAAATCCATATTTTCAGGTGATATTGACAGATTGAAATATCAGTCAGTGGTGAAAAATCTTTTGTAAAAACATTTGAACTGAAGACTATCAAAAAATTTAATTGAGTGATTTGGAGTATGAGGTAAGATAAAAAATATATTAAAGTTGTTATAGTATTCAGTTTTTTTTAACTTATTCATGAAGGCATTAAATAATCATGGTTATATTTTAATGCTGTTTTGAAAAAAATAACTGTGATTGTTTTACTAGCATGTATTGGAATAACCCCAAATGTTATGCAGGCATGTGACTGTTGCTAGCACATATTGAAGTTCCACGAGTTATTGAGAAATGCAGCTTTAGAGAAACAAAATGAAGTGTTGCTGATAGTGTTAAAAATGAGTAGGTTTGTTCTGTAATTGGCAGAGTGCAACCTAGTCTGTAAACAAAATTTATTGTTGCAATCTAATTAATCGGGATATCATTTAGTGACAAATAAGAAAACCTTGAATTTTTAAGGAATTTACCTGGGAAGAACCTGGAATTTGAAATGGCATGTAGAGTTGCCAAACTAATGCTGCAACATCTTGAAAAAAGTTTATCGGCCTGAGATTTCACGTAACATTCACAGGTTTTTGCAACAATGTATCATCTCTAATCACTTTAAATCCTTGTAGTCAGATGGGATGTGAACCTACTGAACTATTTGACATGGTAGCTATGGACATTGAGCCCATACCCATGTACTTTGTTGTAAAATGCTTCATAGTGCTGGATGGAAGCTTATCTCATACCAAGCACCTGGACAAAAATAGTTGTCTATATTTTGAAAATGGAATGTTTTCTATGTATATTAATAGCTGACAACAAGCAAACGATGGCACGATTTCTGTACCAGATGGGGAGTAATCCATCATATGACTGATGTATACAACATGCACATGAATCTCATAAAACACAGTAATCGGAATATCAAAATTCTGTTATTTCTCCATGTGGAGGAAAATCATACCAGCTGTGTTAACCACCTGCCTGCTGCTCTTGTGTGTTTATTTTTATATATGTGAGTTGCATAAAAATTTCTTATATATAGGACTTCAATGTGACCTTGAATGGCAATAAGGTTGCCCTGTATAGGATGCATATGAAAATTAGTGGCTTATACAAAATTTTCCAAGAATTTGCAAAAATTATCGTGTACTTATGTTAAAAAATAAAAGAACAAGAAAAATATTATCAAATTAAAAATCACAATTGCAATATTTATTAAGGTAATTAACAACAATTCTGAAATATGGCTAGGGAATACAATTCAAATTTAACTTTACTTAAATAACATATTTTCCAAAATGTGTTTTTGCAATATTTATACTATTCAGTACAAATTAGATTAAATCAAAACAGACTAAAACTGTACTAAGAAACACCATATTGGGCAGACTGATTTACTGCAGCTCTATCAATGCCAGTTTAGAACCATTACATTAAAATACAATATTAAAAGATTCAAAAATATTGTAATTGTTTTTTTTTCGAAATTCGGTGACTTATTTATTAGCATTGCCATAGCCGGATCCTACAATTATACAGTAAAATCTGAAAAAATTTTAACAGATAATACATTTTCCAAATTACTGTCACCCAGCAAAATCACTAAGCCCTAAAGGATCTGGCTTTAATAAAATGCTAAACACATGTATATTTAAAAAGGGGGTTCATGATATGACACTATATTACCAACATTATTAAGGCTGATACAAAATGTTTGCAGTTCTTAGTACAATCTCCATTCATTAGTGCATCGTACTCAGCCATGCTAGTGTATACTAGCGATGAGCTGTACACCCAAAGATGTGTCAAACACCTCAAAAAAATTTAACAATCAAGGGAAACCTTAAAACAAGTATTCGGTATGCCATGAAGTGGCTTACTAAGTTATTGCCAAACCAAATTTTGACAGCAGACTAGAACAGAATTTAGAAGACCAAACCATACTTTATGACAGCCTTTTATAAAAAGTTCTACGCAACAGTGCCCAAGCAGACATCCTAATTACGTGTTACACACACAATCTAAGCACATCATGATCCACCTGAAAGTAGCATAGCTGGCCTGATGATACCACAGTGACAGCTCGCAATGGACGCGTTTGACATACCGCTCACCTAAATTTTATAATTAATATTAATATACTTTATTTTTATTTTATCTGTCCTCCATGAGTTTCAAGACAAAAAATGGTTCTTACGCCATTCTTTGACTGTGGTACAGAACACCACTAGAATACACAGCTACATCACTGTTGACACGTTAGCTGTTTCGCCTCAAAAACGCAGGTCAGGAAGTCGAGAATGTGGTGATATAGATGGTTTTTCACAGAGACAGTGTTTGGAAACTGCATGTGTTTTTCTTTCCGCTGACGTGCTCTGACAGCCCTTACTGTTTCTCATCAAATCAATACCAGAATGCTACAGCAAAGTTTTTCCGAGCCTGGCCAAAGCAGCAACATTGGGCCATTAATCCGCCATTAATCAGTATGTATCTGTTTATCATGGTGTTAAATATGAATGCAATTGATGATATTGTGTGTAACATTAGAGAAACACCTTTCAATTGGTGGAAGGACGATGACCAGAAAGACTTGGAAGTACATGGAAGACCTGTGTCAGTGTTATCAGTGTCAAAAACATGTGTCAGTGTAGCAGCTAATAAACAGTTCGTTAGGAAGTTTCAAACTCCGTGGTATGATGATGTCAGTGGTTGTGTGGCAGCTGTTATGTGGAGCATTTATTTTGTTTCCCATTTTTGCTGTTTAGCATAAAACTATGCATGTATTTCAGTTCATAAGGAGCACTT
>NQII01000078.1:1398296-1443822 GCA_002778355.1 Clitarchus hookeri | reverse complement strand
TACTTTTCCACACAGGCGCACAAATGCTGTAGCTGATCGCCTATGTCATAGCGCATGCATGGTCACTAGAAACCTTTAACCAGTTATATTTATTTTATGCCCTTGGGAAGGAAACTAAATTCTGATTAGTTTTATAACCAGCCATTGTAATTTTGTTGTGGTACGTTCTGGGAGTTATCAGGAATATCATACAGGTGACATTTGCTGGGCGTAACTTGTACATGTGTGACAAACTGCACATGTGACATGGGGCATGAAAATTTCAGTGGTGTAAAAAATTGTAAGTAAAAAAGTCTATATTTTTTATGTAAATGTTTTTTTATTCAATGATACATAAAAATAACACAAATATGTGACTGCAAATTTTTGAAGTTTTAAGACAATCTGACTTAACAATAATTTGACTGCACAAAATGTCAGAAATATAATCCCCCCCCCCCCAACATTTTCATCCCATACGTTGTTTTTCTAATAGACACCGTTTTTGTTACGTGAAATACAATTTGATTAAGTGTGAATAGAATATGGAAATTTGCTGAGTCGTGAATTAGGAGATGTCCACAACAATCTGTAAACCAACATGTTATTCTGAATGAGCAGTTGTTTTTAATTAATGATATTGATCTTGTGAGGTCGGCATAACTCAATATACTAGTTATATATTGTGTTTTGTGCATGTGTTTATGTATGTTTGTATGTGTATCTATACTATGTATATGTAAGTTCATAATATGACATAATTTTTAGAAGATAACTATCACAATTTTTAGAAGTTTCTAGTGATAGACTCCTAGCATCAACACCTTTTTAACCCAGTGAGCTCCAAATTCTATTTTCGCTCTTTGTTCATAGCTCTTAACCTACTTTCAGACTCTCAATCCGTCATTGAGGTGACAAGGTCACAGCAGGCAAGAGAAATAGCAAGGTTAGGGTAACAAAATGCTTTAACACAAGTCTATATACTCACTGGCTAGCAGACAGCAATTCGCAACATTTTCTTTGGTGGAGAAAGAAAGGCAGTGGAGAAAGAAAAGAAAATAAACAGAGCAAGAACATGAATGCTGAAGTCGAGCTAGAGTCTGCCAAAGGGAAATGTCCCAGTGTAGCCATTTGACAGTGCACTCTACCCCACTGGAGTTCAGTGGCCTGGTCTCAAATTACACTGGTCTGAGTCAGTTCCAGAAACAGCAGTACAAATCACACGAAGCATACTGAAAAGCAGAAGCCTAAAGAAAAACCAAGTTCAGTACAGAAAGAACAGTAAATTATATCTAATAGAAAACTTGAAATTTTGTAATTTTGTGTACCCTCCCTAATACCAGGGAAATTACAAGAACACACTACGAAAGAGAACAAAGACAACACTTTTCCAAACACATGTATTTTAACACTCAACGAGTAGGGTGGCAATAGCAAAGTTACATTTCAACAGATCCCTGCAGGCATGGTACAAATAATTTTACAATGTCTCATGTGTTGCATATGAAGGTTTACTGCAAACAACAAGTTTGATACAGTCACTAGGGTTTTTACAATTACAATTCTCACAATTATTTTTGATTTCATACTACAATTTCTAGCACATTTGGTGCCACATCAACATGTGTTTGTCGGCCCCATATTGCCAAGGGTGGCCGTTATGAGGTGAACAGTTATGCTTGTATGAAATTAGCTAAATGTGGAGTTGTAAGGCCACTCCACATGACAATTAAACACTGATGAAAATTTATATTACACTGAAAAACACTTAAAAACACTGTATTGGCTGGTTGGTATGTCCAGCACCCTAAATGCCTTTAAGAGGCAAGGCGTGCAATTAAAACATTTGATTTGGGATTCAAGTCATTTAATGATGTTCTGACATAATAGAAACCATGGTGACGATGCTCACATCATTGTTAAGCGGACCCGACGCACTAAGCCCATTGGGGGCTAACACGGGAAACTGAGCTTGTGCTCTCCAGATTAAAAATGTGTAGTTAAACTCCTGGGGCTTTGAGTCTACAGGAGGTGGAGAGGCGCTCCTCCCGGACGATGAAGTTACGTTAAATTAATGTTCCAGTTGATAAAAAGTAAAAGACTATTGTTCTTGATGTCAACAAAGAGAAGTTGTTTAAGTGCCCGGGAGTCACGGACCGTGCGGCCTACTCTGATGAATGCCCGCTTCAGACTATGGCTGCCGGCATTTTTCCGGCCACTTGCTGTGAAGACGCTGGAAGTCGCAAAATGCGTGAGCGTAAAAGAAAGTGAAAATAGGGTTCAGCCCTTAATTAACATAACATTGGGTAAATTCCCTTAGCTAAAGAGTGATTGGACATTGGCCCTATCAAAAAGTCATATGTTCTACAAACTATACATACTACTTGAATATACATAACAACACACTTTTGTGTTGTTAGGTTTACATGTGCTTAGTGCTGAAAACATGTCTACGCGAGTCTGTAAACCTTGTGAATGCTGAAAATAAAACATATACACTTCTTCACTTACTACACATAAAGAAATTACCTAAAACTGAATTGCTCCCAAACAGGTGGTGCCTGTGGGCCTGAACTTAGGTTGGGATGGGTGAAGCCCGTGCCCCAAGTAGGAAGTCATTGGACTTCACTGCTGATATGATTTGAAATGATGTTAAAACACACTTTACACACTTGGGGTAAAATGGTAATATTTTAGACATGCTCTTTGGCGCCACTAGCACTCGGGACACTGGATGTTCCATAATGGTGTTGGTTGTTTGTACGTGCCCTGATCATAGAGATGTTATGAAGCCTGGTGTCGCCTTCATGTGTGCTATGCCCTGATGGTGCAGTGCTGAGTGTGAGCACATGTGCCGGTCGGTTTGGATCCGAACTACGAGGCGGTCCTGGTGTTGCCCACGTGGTCGGATCAAAGTGGGACTGTCAGCTGACTCGCATGGTGTTGGGCAAAGCGAGTGCTTTCCCAAACACTGTCCAGATACTGTTGCTAATGGCCACTCTTGATGTTCGTTTCATCGGCACAGTGCTTAGCCGGGGCTGCTGCTGTTCTACGGCGCAGCGAACGGTCGTGGAGACCCGTGAGTTTTTTGCTCACGTCATAACTTAACAAGATAAAATGCCAAACGTTACAAACAAGCCTCAACTCAAAAGCAATCAAGCAAACTGTTTGACTGTAGTGGGTGGCCAAAAGGATGCAGCCCTTAAACTGCCAAATTGGGCAGGGACACCCATCCAGTAACACATGCAACAAAAAATTATCAAAAATCAAGTTTGGCACCAGTCAAAAAATGGGAAATTACAGACATGACGTGCGAATGCCCACAGTAAACATGACATGGGACATTGCTAAATCGCTAGCAAAAATTGAATTTTGAAGGCGGGGCCAAAAAACACAATCTCAAAAAAGTAAACACACGACTGTCACACTTGCATAGCCATTGCTGTCACCTTACCTACTCAGGACCGCCGCCATCAGCCTTTTGAATGCCTGCCACATAATGCACGCCTTAAAATCAGTGTTCAGCAACTACATGTGTGTGGTTGAATTGAGTTGGCATAGTTAAGAACAAAACAAGACATGCACAAGTCCACTTAACCTAATCTGCCTAGGCTCAGCTGCAGCTAGGGCTGAACAAGCAATCATTGCACATAGAGGAAGGAGCGAGAAGAGGTGGACCGAGCATAGAAGAAATAGAGCAAAGAAAGTTCTGGTTGCTGCCTCGAACACGATGGTGCCAGCATTGGTAAAGTACAGTGCTGATGTGATGTGACTACGGCATAACCTCCCCTCTTAAAAGCTTTATTCTAGGGTGTTTAGAAGAATAGTGAGTTACATTCAACTACATTTCACCAACATACAAAATCAGATATTCTTTGCTGGGCTACTTACACAAAGTACACCTCATCAACCAAAACACATCACATGGTGCACCAATAGTACATGACGAACACTCAACATTACACAGTATATGAAGCACAACATATAGGGCCCCAGGATGGGCTGAAGAATGAAGAGAAGTAATGTATGAAGACTCGAGACACAGAAGAGACAAAATTGCTGGTGTTCCTAAGGGGCAGTCCAGAAAACACAGCAGCCACGCAACACTGTGTGTGATGAAGGGCAACTCTTTATCTGGCAGGCATCATACCAGGCTGCAGCCAAAATAATGGAGCCAGTTCTGCCAGTAAAAGGGAAAGGGACACACGCAGATGCAGCAGCTATAGCAGAAGTTCATCGTCTATGCGTTGAAGCCATCCGAGCGCTCAGACGCTGTGAGTGAAACATGAAAAGAAGAAAGGGAGAAACCATAGTACAGAGAAAGAAACAGATTGAGCTTCTAAAATCTAAAAGGAAAGAAAAGACGAGGAAAATGTGCAACAACAAACAGCAGGCAATGTTACAAATTTATGTTAGCCAAACTATATGGGCACTAGGCCCTTACAAAATATTTCAATGGCCAAAGTACTCTCTCATTTCTTAAATAACATGAAATTTTCTAAATAGTACAAAGTACAGAAGCAGATAACAATTTAAACAGTCCACGGATTATACCTTTTTTAATGTGTTACATGAGCCTTTTTGTACTCATGACAAGAGCCAGGAAAATCACAGCAGCACTGTATTAGCCTGTAGATATTTCTTAATCTCAAAATGTCCTCCAAACTTTGGCAGCTATTTTGATGTCAAGTCTTTTGCAGCATCCGCAAAATGAAAACTGCAGCACAAAACGAGATCTCCTGCGTGGAATGACTGTCCAAGCAGCCTTTGTTGTAATGGTTCAACATTTCAATTTTTGCTGTGTCTAATTTTATGGCAACATGATTCTACAGATCTTCTCATTTGGTATCAGCGAGGGAGGAGCAGGAGGTAGGGATACCCCAGACATTCAGGATTAAGAGGGTAAGTTGGCAACCAAGAAAAGCTGGATAGAAATCAGTGGATTCATGGATGGTACAATTAAAACCCACATTCATAAGCTCCAAATCAGAATCCTACATTGTGTGGTCCTTATGATACAAAATGGTTAATGATGCTTTAAGGTTCTGATTGAATTGCTCAACCTGGTTTCCTTTATGATAGTAAGGGCTGGAGGAGTAATACTTCATGGCCCACTCAATAAACATGTTTTTGAACAGATTAAACTGAAAATGTTTTGAATTTTATGTCACTATGTGCACAGGAGCGCCAAAGATCTTCCAAATCTCTTTAGTCAGGACTTTTACTAAAGAAGCTACCTTTATGTTTTTTAAGGGGGCAGCATAATGAACTTCATGAATGTATCAATCAAAATCAAGATGCACACATTATTTTTCTTTGACCACACCAGTGGTCCAAAGACATCCAGATGCACTGTATACCAAGGAGCCAGAGGCACCTCACTAGCACACTTCCCAAAACATGCCTGCTGAGCAGGTTTACAAGCCTGACATTCATGACACATGTGCACGAACTGGGATACATCAGCTTTCAAGTTGGGCACACGGAGCTATCCGACACCTTGCGATAGGTCTTTTTGACATCAAGATGTCCTCCAAAAACAGAATCATGATAATAACAAAGTAGAATGGGTTGATGACTAACAGGGGCCACTACCTTACATGCACGTCCATTCTTACTGGTGAAGTACAATATACCACCCTCCTCTTCATACAGCACAATCTCTTCTTTTCAATACTGCATCTTGATTTGCAGGCACAATGGGTCCGTAGCCTGGGCATCTTTAACATGAACAAAGTACTCTGGAAAGCCTTGCAGCAAGGACAAACTGGTAGGTTGCTGTTTGCTGTTTTAAAATGTGGAACTGTTATTTTACTATAATTACTCTGTTTTTATATAATTTTGAGACCTCATTTTCAGTATTTAACTCAGTGAAAGCAATTATGAGTAATATTTTTAATTGTCTCATTGCTTGTTTTGTTTTTCATTAATGCCGTAAATAACAGTGGCCTGCATTTTCAAAATTTTTCTGTTGTTTGTAAATTAAAGGGTGATTTATATATATTTATATATACTGAATTGAAATATCAAAACAATTTCCCTACATTCCATCAGGTTTTCTTGCAATATCCAAAGTAATATTTTAAAAGCAAGTTTTATTTAATGATATACAAGTTAGAGAAAATATGCTCAGATATCAAGGTAACTATAAAATTTTATAAAAAAAATGAAATTACAATTTTAAACAAACAGTTAAGATTACATATTTGAATTATCCATTCTTCAACGTTTACAATACAATACAACACTATACTATACAACATATAAAGCAAGGGGCCATAAAAGAAGTTACAAATAAAAATACTCCTTGAGTGAATGTGACAAAGTCGTTTGGTTACAAAAATGTTCTGACTTCTGTTAAAATTAAATGCTTTGGTTCAGAACGTGGACGTTTCTGGTTTGTGGTGATCGATTGCTCCCTGGATTTACGTTTATGTTGTTGTTGAGGAGTCTCTCGTTTCACCGACCAGCAGTAGCCTGCCAACATGTATACATCCCACCTACTAGTGATGCAACGAATGTTGATTTTTCCACATTCGCGAATGCGAATGCGAATATTCACCTCCGACATTCGCGAATGCGAATGTTGGTTTTTCAAAAATGGCGCCAAAAGCGTGCACCTACGAACTCGAATTTTACTGCGCGTTTAGAACTGGCCGAGAGAACCGAGAGTAGCCCATATGTCCCGACTCTGAACGAAGTAAACAAATCGTGATTGCTGGCGTACTGAATAAAGTTAGCTGCTAATAACGTTTTCGTAAAGATTTAGTTTGAGGTTACCTTGACGCATACCGCTCATACCTACCAGTAGTGGCGACGCTATTCTTACCCACGCCGTAAACCGATGGCCTAATGACCAGAGGAATCCCCAAGCTCGAACCAACTGCACCTGTCATGTTGCCTGAGTCACGACGTGACGCTGCGAACGCGGGGAGTCCCAGGCATATTATCGCCCCTTGCCACAAGAAATTACAAATCGGGGAAAAACAGTGCACCTTGCCTACCCCTATCCACCGCAAAAACGAGAGGGTAAGTCCCGAGTTCTATGGAAAATAGAACAGAAACGTATATATACAGGAGCCACGGAGGACAGTTAAGTCAGTTACGCGACAGTTAAGAGAGTTACGCGAGAGTGAAGGACAGTTGAGGTCAGTTACGCGAGATTTACGAGACGTTTACGACGGAGCAGCAGCAACAAGACAGTTACGACGGAGTTATGACAGAGTCGGGAGTTACGCTGGAGTCACGAGAGAGTCAGATACGAGGAACGACAAGCGACGAGGAGAGAACTGCACGTCCAGGGATCGAACCCAGGACTTCCCGGGAGAGACACAGAGACAGCACGACAACGCCAGCCACCAGCATCTAGGTAATTCGCCAAGACGTGTGTAGGGTGCGGGATAGCTAGATTCCACCGTCCGAGGAGATATAAAAGGGGCTAGGTCTCATAGATATACAGGTCACTGTAACTTTGGACAATAAAAGTTAAGCGTGAATAAACCGAACCCAGTTACGTCTTTGTGTCACCCCTCTTACAGCAGCCCAAGGTGTCGTTAGCCAGCACCATAACAAATTACTACGTACCCTGCTATCCACCACCCTGTATAGTACAGGTGGGGGCAGCGTCGAGTCAACATACTTAAGTTTTGTTTTTAACTTGTAAAGACTCTATTGTTGTAATTGTACAGTGATAAGTGATATTTCAATATGAAGCGCTCGTGTGTTAGCGAAGTTTGGACTTATTTTACAATATGTGATGCTGAAAATGTGAAATGCAAAATATGTAATAAACAATACTCGCGCAAAGGAAGAACAACAAGTGCTATGAGAAATCACCTGGAAGCTTTGCATAAAAACGAGTATAATGCTTTAAAGAATAGGGAAAATGAAAAGCGAAATGCTTCTACAAGTGTTGTGGCCTCCACTTCGCGACAATGTACGAAAACCGACCTGAAACAAATGTCTTTGACTGATTGCGTCGAAAAAACAAAAAAGTGGGATAACAACAATGCCAAGTCTTTGGAAATTGATAATTTAATAAGCGAAATGATTGCTTTAGAGGACTTACCCTTTAGTTTTGTCGAAAGCGTTGGATTTGTCAGACTATTGAACCATCTTTGTCCGTCGTATAATATAAAAAGCCGACAACATTTTTCTTCGTTTATATGTGAAAATTTCTACGGCAAAGTCAAAGATAAAATTTTGGGATTAATTAAGTCATTTGAAAAATTGGCGTTTACAACTGATATTTGGTCTGATTCTTGTTCAGGAATATCTTTGCTGAGTCTTACATGTCATGGTATAACAAAAAACTTTGAGAGAAAAATGATTGTGTTAAACGCAGAGGTATTTAACGATGGCCGACATACTGGTGAAAATATAGCTATAAAACTTGAAACCATGTTGTCGCATTGGGAAATACCTAAAGAAAAAGTGCAATGCATTGTTAGAGATGGTGGCACAAACATGAAAAAGATATTTCCTTGTTATTAATTAGAGACATTGATTGTTCGTCACACCAAATTCAGCTGGTTGTCAAGGAGGGGCTTAAGGCACAAGATTCCGTTATAACAGTGATTGCAAAATGTAAAAAGATGGCAACACATTTTCATCACTCAAATTCAAATTGTAGCTCAAGATGAATTGGCTGCTCTACAAGAAAGACTCGATCAGTCAAAGCTGAAAATCATACAAAAGTGTGCTACAAGATGGAATAGCAGCTTGTATATGTTAAAGCGTATTTTGAAAAACAAAGATTCAATATGTCTTTATGCTTCCCAGAATAACAAGATTTCACGACTAACTTCCGAAGAGTGGATTATTGTGGAAAAAATAATAACTTTACTCAGACCTTTTGAAGAATTTACAGAAGAACTAAGTGCAGCCAATATTTCTGTATCCTCAATAATTCCATTATTGTCCACTTTGGAAAAAAATATTGGTGAATTTGATGTGACCAACGAATGCGTTGGGAATGCGATTTTAGTTCTTAAACGAGAACTATGTCGCAGATTTTCCCATTTGGAAAATGACGTATTGTTTGCTACGGCAACTTTTATTGACCCGAGATACAAATTAAAATTTTTCAAAAATTCTTCAACCAGAGATCAAGTTGTGAAAAATATTTTAGAGTCAATTGGAAACGATGAATCAAGCCTATCGTCTTGTTCAAATCCTAAGCGTGCCAGAATGACTACTCATCGGATTGAAACATCTGGTTCCAGTGCCAGTCTGACAGAGAAATCTATATCTTTAAGAGACACCATGAAATTGCTGATGTATTCCAGCAAAAGTGAAGAAGAAGAAAATGAATGTACGAACCCTATAGAAGTTTTGATAAAAAAAACCATCAATGAATATTTATTAGATAAACGTGTGGAAAATGATGTATATCCACTTACATGGTGGGCTGTAAATAATAAGAAGTATGGTATTATTTCTCCCATAGCCAGGCAGTATTTAGTAACACCACCCACTAGTGTGCCTAGCGAAAGGGTCTTTAGTGGGGCTGGTCTTCTTTATACACCCCACCAAAATAGGCTGCAAGGAGAAAAGGCATCAAAACTTCTATTTCTGAAGTTTAATATTCCTCTACTCTTATTTAATTACTAAGTGTTTCACTTAATTGTGCTTAGATATAAACAATTTTTCATAGTTTTATTTTTCGATTTCAAGAAGTAATGTTTAATGGATATCTTAAAAATTACATAATTAGTGAGTTAGTATTAGTACCAAAGTTAAAATTAACAAAATGTTAAGAACATATTTGTTTTAATTGAAAAGAAGATTATTATATTGTTTGTTTTTCTTCACAATATATTTTTAACTTTATTCATAAGAAGTCGATTTGATTTACAATTAAACATGATTACTAGTTCATTAAAAGATCTCACATATTTGAATAAGATACCCTTTAGGTTGCATAAATGCATATTGTTAAGTGTTTTTACAAAAGATCTCATTTAAAGTTGATTTGTATAATTAAAAAGGTTGGGTTATATCTTATTCCATTGTTTTGTGTTAAAGCAGTTCAATGGTATTTGATCATACAGTTGTGTTATAATATAGTTTAGAAGTTTTAAGAAATTACCTGCCTTAATTTGATTTTGCTTAGGTAAATAAGAATAAAAGAATATCAAGAGTGTGTTTCTGTTATGTAATCTAGTGAATAACTACAAGGCTGTTTCCCAAATATCATTAAAATACACTCTTATACATAAAAAATATGTTTATAAATAAAAATGTCTTAATCATAGCAGTTGCATTATTATTTAATATACATTTTCATTTTCCATTGTCAAATACATTCGCAAAATATTGGCATCATTTTTGCGAATGCGATTGCGAATGTTCAAAAACATGTAAATATTCGTGAATGTGAATGCAAATATTCGTTGCATCACTACCACCTACCCTGATACCTTCGCTCAATTTCCTTCACATTCTGGTGGAACCGATCACCCTGCACTTTATTTAAAGTTCCCAAATTTTCAGGAAAGTATTCACATGAGAAAACAAGAAATGAAGTTTTAAACTCATGTTGCATCCAAGAAGTTGTAGCTTTTCCAACATGTCCCTCACAACATCCTCATACTGAGGGTCTTTCACTATCCCTAGGAATTTTGTAACTATCTCCTTGAATGCATTCCAAGCGTGCAATTCCAAGTTATTCATGCTATCAGTAAGCAAGGAGTCATTCATGAGTTTTCTGATTTGTGGTCCACCAGAAACGCCCTCTTTCACTGTATCTTCAGACAGATGTGGAAACTTATTCCTGAGGTATGTGAAACATTATCCATTATTGTCCAATGCCTTTACAAATTGTTTCATAATACCTAATTTAATGTGCAAAGGAGGTAGTATAACTTTCTGTGGGTTAACTAAACTGACATATTTTACATTCAATGTTCCTGGTATTAAAGTTTCCCTCTTCTTCCACGTCTTTTGATTCCAATTTGTTCCTTTCGCTCTGCTGTTCTATTTGCATAAAAAACATGGAAACTTGGTGTAAGCCCCTTTTGACCCAATAAGATACCGCTGGCTTTCAGATCCCCGCAAATTAACCAGTTGTGTTTTTTTATATTTAATTTTCTCCAATACAGTTTTAAAAGTTTCATACATTTGTTTGAGACACACGGAATATGCAACTGGTATTGATGCAAATTACTGCCATTATGTAGCAACACAGCTATAAGACTTCTCTTTGACGAGTCAATAAACAGATGCCAGTCATTTGGATTGTGTCTCCTCTTAACTGATAGAGCAAAGCTTGAATATCACAGCAGTAAATAAATTTATTCTCTTCTGCGAAAAAACAACTAAACTCTTTCTCACGAGTCCTATACCAATAAAATGTTGTATCTGAAGCTAATAAGTTTTTTCTTTTAATTTTGGCCCATGTAACTCATTCTTCTCCTTTGTCAGTCCTTGATATCTAACTAAATATTCAACTCTGTTTGAGTGAACACTTGTGGAGCCGTATGTTCTTCTGGGGCAAAATAGATATAATCGTCAGTTATATACTCAGGACTAGAGGAGTCAGCATGTTGCAGTTCAATAGATGGTGTGGGAACTGGAATTTCTGGCCCATGTGGAATAGGTCTAAATGCTAATGGCAGGGTTGGATATATGATTCCCATCCTGTTCTTCATGTTAAACTCTGACACATACACATACAGAAATAACAATTATTGTAATGATTTGTTTGTTTGCGCCAGACCATTGGTATGCCAAATGGCATGGATGAGCACATTCACCCATGTACGAATTCCTCAGTCCTTCAACACACGAGTAGCACACAACATACAGAGCCCATTTTTTGTCCTGATCACCATTCTTCAATTTAAAGTAAGCATGATACACATTTTTCACGAACTGAGTTATATTCATTTTCTGACTCTTTATCATGTAACAGCAACAGATATAACAAAACATGCCAGGATTATGCATATAATTTCTTCTAGACACACTTTACACATTTTCTAACTTGAAAGAACATTCAAATATCATTGATTTCAACAGAACGCAATCACAAGCCTCAGGATTCACCAAAAGTATACGTGACGTCGTGCTGCATCAGAGTAGCATCTAGCGGCTAACAGGTGAACTACTACGGACTGTGCTGCTATCTGCTTCTGATTCAGTGAAACTTATTTGCTATGAGTCTACTCCTTGCAAATGATACCTAGATGTATTAAAAGATTGTAGGCACAATGATGAAAGGGTCTTGTATTACAGAACAAAGAAAGGTGACACATAAATCACAAAATATTGAATTGCACAAAAATGTTACGTGATGGGTAAAAATAACAAACATTTTTGAAAACAGCGTGTCTGATTTGCTAGAAATTAGCTACATTCGTGAAAACAGCAAAATCTTCGCAGGCCTATGTAATGCTTTTATTCTCCTTTCATGTTATTTAAAATTTATGACATAACTCATTGCGGTAAATATTTTCTATATTTTGATTTAATGGTTTATTAACGCATGTGTAATGTATTATTTGTGTATTTGAGTTTATTTAATCGTTGTTTGTCACTATTTTACTCTTTACATATTTTTCTCGTTATTTGGTCTGTACTTTGAAAGTTACATTTTTAATCTTGTTAGTCGCCTGCCAACCTGCGTTCCATGTGGCTTTTTTTACCGGCTGGATGTGCATTGTAGCATTTCAAATTTCTTCGGTTGTTGCCGTCTGAGGCTAGCCTCCCACTTCCCTCCCTGCAACCTGCAATTCTGCCGTTCTCTTCCCATACCTAGGCAGTTAACATGTGATTTTACCAAAAAAGTGGTTTTCTGTTTTCGTGATATTTTCCCCCACGTGTGTGTGTGGGTATAGTTAGTCTCTTCTGAATATCCTGCAACGTCTATTGTCGAAAATCTAACATTTTGGTTTGTCTTTTGTTTGGCACTTATGCATTCTTCACGTAGCATTGTTAATTTACTTTTCACACTGGCATGTTACCAGCATGCTGTGTTCATGCTGCACTGTACCTGTGATGGCATTTTTTGGCACTTCATTGCCTACTATATTTCATAGTACTTTTGCCATCATGTAGTCAGTAGTAGTATACTTATAAAGAATTACTGGTTATGTTATTTTATTAAATTCATTTTCATGTGATCAAGTGTTTATCATGTAAGTCTTCAGTTGATTTTTATTTTCATCTGTACCGTCTGTTGTGAGTAAGACTACCGTTGCTTCATTAGCTCTCTGTCACACACCAGGTATTCAGCCTTTTATTAACTTTGTGAATGTTTATGTTACTAATGAGGGTTCCTGGACCCCAGCCCTTTAATCCCTTATGGCTTGGGGGTCCTGGCTTCTTCTTCCTGATGTGAGGGTAGGCACAGTCTTTTGAGATTTCTGTTTACTGGCGAAACTATGTGCACCCACCTCTGATTCTCCAGTTTCCAGGGAAATGTGTTTGAATCTACCTCCTCATCCCTGGCTCTCAACTATTGTGTGCTAGCCGTCAGGACACCTAAGATGCAACAGAACTTTTGTCACTTCATAACCAACAATGTAGTAGAATTTAAATTTTCAAACAAGAAACTTTTCCAACAAAATTCATTTGTCATGGCTTGAAGTGCTTTTTAGTGATTTGTCATGTTTATACTGACAACAAGATTTAAGTTTGTTTGAGATTATCACATTCTTTTGTATTTTATATATATATGCGACACTAGATGTTAGGGATCCATCCCAGGGGCACTTTTTGAATTTATTGCACGTTTTGAAATTTTAAAGTTAATGTAATTAATTTGCGTCTGAACATTATTTGTTGTTATGTCCAAATTTGCCACTATTTTAATGGATATTTGTACAATAAAGATAATTGGAATTATTGCATTTTTTGTTGCCTTTGCAACGTTTTGTGTCAATTATAGTAGAAAAATTAACATGTTAATTTTATTTGGAAAGAAAACAAATAAGCTATTAATAAAATATGAGAATATTTAGTAATGCATAACTGCAAGTAACATCTTTTTATTTATTGGAACTTTAGTATTCCTCAGGGCCTTTATATGTTTAATTATACAAGAAAATCTTGTGTGTGTGTGTGTGTGTGTGTGTATATATATACACACACACATGCACACACACAATTATTTTATTCTCCCTTTTGTGCCATGTACATTCACCCAGGTCTGCGGTGGTGAAGTGTTCCCATCTAGGTGAACCGGGTTTGATTCCCAGTGGGGTCACTCTCGGATTTTCACATGTGGGAATTGTGCTGGATGATGCCGCTGGTTGGCAGGTTTTCTCGGGGTTCTCCTATTTCCCCCTCCCTTGCATTCCAATGCTGCTCCATTTATTACCCTGTTGTTGTTTGGGGGGCAGTGGCTTGGCATACTGTTTGAATTCCCCATGGTCAGACATCTATGACAGCGCATCTGCCACCACATTGTCACTGTCATGCACATGGTGGATCCCAAACTGAAAACGTGACAACCGCAACACCCAATGACCTAATTTTCCCACTTGGGTCAGGTAACCCATCAACCAACTCAAGGCTTGGTTGTCGGTGTAGAGATTAAATTCTGCAAACTCTAAGTATTTTTCAAACTTCTCCAATTCGAAGAGACAACTCAGCAGTTTCTTTTCATAGGCACTCAATTTTCTCTCGTCTTTACTGAGAGGCCTGCTGGCAAAGGTCACTGGCACCAACGTACCATCCACCCTTTGGGCTAGCACAGCTCCTTCAGCAATGCCGGAGGCATCAACCTGTAGGGCAAACCATTTTGAAAAAGTCAGGCAAGTGCAGTACAGGAGGGGATGCCAAACACCGCTTTAATGCCTCAAAAGCCTTCTCTTTCTCTGGTCCCCACCAAAACTCTACACCGTTTTTCTTGAGAGTGTTGAGAGGAGCTGCCAAATCTGAGAAACTTGGAATGAACTGAGAATAGTACCCGAATATGCCCAGAAATTCTTGGATATCCTTGATGTTCAGGGGACGGGGAAAATTTAACACAAGACTTATCCGATCTTGATCCGTAAGGAACTGTCCATTTGAGATGATGTAATCCAAGATCTCCACCCTCACCTGGGCCAGAGACACCTTCTTGGGATTCACAGTAAGCCCTATTTCCTGGAGTTTGGAGAAAACAGCACGCAGGTCTTTCAAATGAGAGGCAAAATCTTTACTATATACAATTATGATATCTACATTACTGTAGATGAATTTAAATTTAATGTTTGCCAATATATCTCCCAAAACCCCTGACAGATCCTGGCTTCCAAAATTGGCACCTATCAGGATCCTAGTAGACTCACATTGTGCCCAAGGTGTGCTAAATGCTGTGTATTTGTGGCACAATCGATCTAGGGCACATAGTTAGAAACTGCTGTTCATATCTAGAACTCAAAAATAACTAGCTTTCCTTAAATGCTGCAATTTCAATCGGTTCAACGCCTTTTGCGTTCAAAAACCGAAGAACTGCGCAAACTTTGCACTTGGTGGTAACGTTGAACGGAAACCGCATACTCAACGGCTGCCAAGCGTAGACTGAGCGTCCCAACGAGGCGTGCGCATGCTCATTTGAAAGGGCGGGAAGCACACATCACAACAATATGGCCAATAGCCGCACAAACCGATCTTTGTACGAGTATGAAAAAATAGGTTACCTATGTTCAACCTTTGCAATGATGCAAATAATTTATACAATAAACGTTATTTATAAAAAAATTGGAAATCTTATTTTTGGGATTACCCTCTTAGGTTATGAATTACCACCATTTGTGCTCTTTCCCTGCAATCTGTGCACCCACACAGCTGGGCCACTCATACTCGCAAACCATAACGCCAGAGGCATGTGATGTAGTACTCAATGAAGGCTTACAGGTCTTCAGTGTGTCATCCAGCAAAGTTTGGCAGTGATTAGAGTTTTGCTGGGGTGGCAACACTGCTCACAGATTGCATGGTTGGTACTGTGGGTTCTGGTTGCCTTCTGCTGTCCACTTGTCATGCTGACATATTTGGCTGCACTGTTGTTGGTTGCACAGGTTTCGTGAATGTTTGAGGTACTTGCTGGGAAATTGTTGTGGGTAGGTTGGTGGTACTGGTATGAGCGCTGAAGGAAGGATAGACATAGGGAAGTATGTGGTAGGTGGCATGTAGTATGAGGTGGCTGGTGGGGGGGAATAGGTGCGATTGGCAGCACTGGTGTTTGTGGCATTAAGTGGGCGAGCTGCGTGTTTTTTTACACTCGCTATGTGATTGCCAGGTTGGCGTGACTGTGGTGACACGCTCACTGCCATGGTGCACTGCGCACAGTAATCCTCTCCCCTGGGTATATATACTGGCCACGTACATGGCATGCTTAGACATGACACACTACTACATCTCTGCCCTTGCCTCCTTCACATGCTCGTCTGTTAAACTGGGATGGCTGGTAGCCCAGTCCCATTTATAAGACCTGGTACACTGTTGAATGGCACACTGAGTCCTATGTTGCTACAGACTACTTGCACTGAAATTGCCCCATTTTTGCGGTTTCGTTTTCGGACACAGTAAGGCACGCTGTATGGTACACTATAGGAAGGGGGTATCTCTTCCCTCACATAAGGTACCAAATTTGCACATTGCTGCTGTGGTTGTGATGGTAATTTAGAATTTGATTTGAGGTTGGCCGAAAGTATTCTGTTAAAGTCCAGATTAAACAAATCTTCACTAAGGTTGTCACAAGTGTCTTTCAGTTCATGGTTGCCCGCAGCACGGTTCATTTTTACTTTGGGTTTTTGGTCACACTGACAATATTGTGTGCCCTTCTCAAACTTTACCACTGCACCCTGTGAGAGGGTAAGTAGACACTGCAGACATAGGGTCGACGGGGTACCTCTGAACACCTGGCCAGCCATTGTTTGTGTCGTATCGCAGCAGCCGGACCGGTGGTGAGGATGAATGTCACTGCGTACTCCTTCCCAGCAGAACTTTCCCTGCACCTGCTGGAGGAGTGTACCAAATAGCAGAGGGGGCGGGGCGCACCTGCACACACATGTTGGAGCAGTGATCAATATGTCCACCAGTGGTGGAGTGGTGTTGGAGGGGTGGTGAGTCCATCAGCACTCAGCCGCATCTGCTGCTGTGTGTCCCCAAGGTGGTAGGGGACTAATGGTGATGACAATACACTGTCCAAGATGGCTGCATGGCATACGTGACCTGCACTTTGCAGGACAATGGTGAGTGGCCAGCTTTTGGCGTGCTTTTACCATGTTCAGTGGCATCCACATGGTGTCTGTTTGGTGCCATCTATGATGTCCCACAATGCCTGCGCATCTTCTGCAAAGCAATCTTGATGTTGTTGTGAGGAATGGAAGGAAAGAAAATTTTACGTGCCAGAAAATTTGAAACCATGTTGAACACTTGGGTTTATGCCACATGGAAGTGCGCCATATAACAGCACTTGGCCGGTTGGTTGGCTGCAAGCTGCATGGTGAAGGAGTGGTTAAACAAAAATAAGGAAATATTAAGGTGTTGGAAAAAATGTAGGTTACCCGACAGGCTCCAGTCATCGCCAGCTGATGATGACATGATGGTAGAGCTGAGACTGCAGTCATTGATTCCAGTGTCGTAGTGCCGATCACCTGGGTGTATACTTCTTTCCAAAGTGGCACTTAATAGTGATTAATTTCCTAAGACTTACTTGTGCTGCCTCGTAAGCCTATTACTGGCTGACCTGCATACTTTAAACACTGCAATGAAATTATATTACAATCTTATGTTTTATGTATTACCCTGCTGAACGGCATTTCGAAATGGTGGGTTACTGGGCTCCTGTTCCTCTAAACGCACAAGGTGACACTGGAAAAGTACACGCTGGTGGTTTTTACTCACACACACGCACACACACACACACACACACACACACACACACACAGATATATACATTCCTTCATTGATTATATTTATTTTGCACACTTGAAATAACAAATTAATTGATCCCTGGTTTTAAGCCTGTCAGGTAGGAGTTTGTGGCCATGCATGCATGAAGTTAAATAGTAAATTAAAGCATACTTTTGAACAGGAAGTGATTGGTACAAACATGTGAAGGTACCTCGAGCGCAAGTTACGTGTGCCTCCCTCCACAAGCGTTAAGTGACTGAATGGCAGGCAGTGCACATCCGAGTGGTCTGCAGTCTGTTGCACGCCAAAACTATTAAAATCACACAAATCACTGTTTAGTTGGCTGCAAAATATAATTTGGGCTAACACTGCAAATTACTAAAAACAATTTGACATTTAAAACCCTTGCTTAAAATTTAAAAACACAAAAAGTTAAATACATAACGGAAATCTCTTTTCCACATTACTAAATAAATAAAGCCATGTAAATTCTTGTTAGTTTGCTAGGGGTGTCCTTCAAATGAAACGCACATATTTTTGTTTATTATTTAATTTTATTTTTAATTATAATTTTGTGTCGTGCAAAATGTGCCAGGAAACTTTTCATACCACTTTCTCTGAGTGCAGGAGGAGGAAGGTATACAGACACTGACACTACACTGCACTTGCATTGCACTGCACTCTTTCGCGACACTCGCAGGGCTATTCTGAGTGTGCTAAATTTCTTGATGCGGTTGGCGCAGCCGAGTACACATGGTGGGACAGACAATCTAAGGATAGGCAGGACACCATCCTGCGTCACCACAAAAAGCAGTTTTTTGTTTGGCAATTCACCATCGCATCCAAGCATAATAAAATTGGCCAACATAATTTTTTTTTTTTTAATTTTTACCTCCTGATGTACCTGCCCTTGTACAACCCATTAAAGTGATAGCATCTATAAAGAAAATTTACAGAACGAGTTTACTGGAAGAAAAATTTTAAGAAGGTTGTGATTACACAACATTTTGGAAAATTTGCACGATTCTTGACTATATTTATGAAATTACATCTGCTTGGGACTCTGTTAAACCCACAACCTTAGTATAGACATGGAGAAAACTTCTCAAAGGTGTTGAAGACCAATGAAATCAGTTGCTGTGGATGAAAATGTAAATGAAAACTACATTACAGATTGGTTGAACTGTGATACTAATAATTGGGGATTTGAACATCTCACTGATTAGAAAATCAGAGGCAAAGTCAAATGGGTGGACAAAGAAGAAAGTGATGAGGAAGAAGAAGAACATACTGTGCAGATGCGAATGAATCATGAGACGGCACTATGCCATGTAGCCAGGCTGCTTCAGTACCTGGAAGACCAGCATGGCACATTACTGGCCAACAAACTTATTCTTAGAGAAGTGCAATCTGAAATAAAAGTTAAGTGTTTTCAAAGCACAAAGTAAATGCAAGTAACTAATTTTTTTTTTTAAATTTGAAGAGGCTTATGCAGTACAATTTTGTCATGATGCATAACTATGTACGTACTATGTATTTTACAGTACCATATGTGAATTATTGTTTTCTAGTCTGGGTTATGTATAATTTTTATATTTAAACTACTAAACTTTTTATTTAGTGAATGTTTATTAACATTTCTCTCCTTTAAAATGTTGAAATTTTATTCATTGTGACAAAACAATTCTTATCACAGCCAATTTGTAAGCCAACATGGATTATCTGCGGATTTTGTTATCCGTAGCACTCCTGCCACCCAATCCCATGGATAACCAGGATTTTTCTGTATATTGATTATGTAGAGTACCAGAAATATTCTTCCTTTGCATTACCTAAAAATCTAAGGCTCACCTTTTACTAGTTTTATTAAATCAAACCACATAATGTACAGTTATAAAGTGTGTTTACATGGGGTTATATAAGATTCTTAATGAAGCCAGACAATAATATTTTAACTATAATAAATAATTAAAATTAAATATTATATACTTGTAGTAAATGTGCACAAGCACTATAAAAATGATGGTAAGCATAACTAACTCCTCTTTCCGTTACTAGGTTCATGCAATTATTTATTTTGTTTGTATGTGCAGGAAGCTGCTTCAGCCACAAATGGACCAATGTTATCATTCACACAACAGTTGCAGCAATGTACACGTGGTACGAAGAATCGACCCCTTAGTAGATTGCTGAGTCCTCTACACAGTGAGCCACAGAGTCCTATCTATGCTACACCACCTCATAGTCCATTTAGTGACATAGCTGCACCCAGCAGTCCTCTTGCTGCTAACGCATTGCTCTTCCATAGTTCTATTCACAGCACTAATCTTCAAGTGTAAGTTTTTATAATAGCACTTTTAACCTATTATATAAGCTGGTTTTGTAACTGTTATGGCTTTTATTGCAGCAGTCATGTTTTTTTAATATCAATACCTGTTTTACTATAAATCCATTTGGTATAGATACTGTGGAATGCATCAATGTCAGTAAACTGAATTTAAAATGTTTACAGAAAGAAAAATTACAAAACATTATGCATCAAAACCAATAAACACTTAACTTTAATTCATTTTAATAATAATTTTTATTAACTATACATTTTTTTAACTACAAGAATCTGAAATTTAAACATTTTGTTTATAACTAAATTGAGTCAGCAATAAAAAACACCGTCCAGCATAGCATTAAATGTTTGCCCTTCATTGCAGGTATATAACATATGCAATAAATATTAAAAGTTTATGTTTTGTAAACAATGTGTGATCTTTGTGTAGTAATCTTGTCAGAGTTTGAAGGCAGAGAAAAAGAATGAGATGGTGAGTGGTGGGAAAGGGGGGAGGAGTAAGGGATTGACTGGTATGGGGAGGGATAATGAGGAGTGGCAAGAAGTAAGGGGCACAGAGCGAGTGCATATGCACACTTTAATGTGCGTGAGAATCGAGGTGAGCATACACAAGTGCATATGTGCATAAGTTGCTAAAAAATCTTTTTGAATAGTCTTTTGAAAGAATTAAAATGTTTGTTTATTTCTCGTGATATAATTATTAGTGCAAATATAACAACACTTTGGCAGTGAAAATAGTGTTCCATGGAAATGTTCATAGCTGTAAATTATGTGACTAACAAGAATTTTGCTAGTTGAATATAGACTGCATGAAGGTGTATTAAAAATAATAGTGAAAATTATGTATGTATTCCTGAAGGCTGAAGTTCCCACAGACATTTCAGAATTTTAGTACTCTAGCATTTGGAAAAATTTGTTAATAGAACGTTAATGAGCCAGATGCTTGGCCTCATTATAAAACAAGGTTTTCATTTTTTGTTAAAGCAAGTAAGATTAGAGATGCAAAAAAACTGCAAGCAAAGTTTTAAATGCTGATGTGGATTGGGGTATGAGGACTTCAGTTTATAAATTAAAAGACTCTTGAAGTGATAGTGCCGAAATAAAAGAGGCGTAAAAGGCTGGTTTGGTGAGGTTATACGGGGGGAAAATGATGTGAAGGGAGCATATGAATTTGTGTTAAACATTATTTGGTCCTGTTTGAGTTCAGGCTAGCATGAGACTGCAGAATCCTAGGGTGTGGTTTAAAACCGTGGTTCAGCACTCGGAAATTTGACGTATCAGACTAATAGTAATGACACACTTTTAAAAGCACATGACTTTTTAGGCAAGAAATAACCCTTAATTTTACTGATCATATGTAGTGATTTATGGTTGTGTACCATAATGGACCTGTCACCTGTTCAACCTCGAACATCAGTGAGATGACCGCTATTTATGAAGACAGGTTAACCAAAAGTTATTAACTTATAATCAGTTTGATGCTAACAAGATATCAAACTTAGTTACAAAACATAGTACATAATTACTTGCATTTAAAGTGTGTTTTTCCCTGAAATTTGTGTTGAATCATCTCTGACAATACCGACTAGATTTTTAAGTGAAATATTAATCTAATTCAATAGTCAGACATCTTCCGAATAAGAGCATATTTACGTGATTCCTGACTACATTTATGAAATTGCATCTGCTTCGGACTCTGTTAAATCCACAACATTTATATAGTCATGGAGAAAACTCAAAGGTGTTGAAGACCAAAATAACAAAGCAGTTGATGCGGAAGTGTCACAACTGGTGGCAGTGAAACATTCACAAATCAGTCTACTTCAAAAATACTAAATGATGGTAAATAATTACGTAATTAATTGCAGTGATAAAATTAAGTGTTTCACTATCTCAGCTCGTGGCACCAAATGTTTTAATTAGTGCACTGACTTATTGTCATTATAGCTCCACAAGCTGCCAGCACCTAAATATCTTATCACTCAAAAACTGTCCATGGCACCCTATAGTCTGAGTACTTAATATTACCTTCCTGCTCAGAGTAACACAACTGACTCGTGCTATGAAAGCCTCCACATTCCTCTACACACTCGGGCCAACTGCTGTGAGTGACTGCTAGTACTCGTGCAGGCTGGGCGATGACAACACTTTCACACCACTGAAGGCCGTGATAACCAATGCTAGTGCCTCAAAGCAGCACCGCCACCAGCACCAAGGATAGCCAGCCTTAAATGGCCTACACTGACATTGTGTGCTGCCAGGAAACACATTATAAAAAACAAAGAATATAAAACTTTATTTACACCAAAACAAAAGAAAAACCGCAGTTTTCATAATCAATATACCATATATTTTATATTTTATATAACATGCCAGTGCATAGACTGCTCATGATGCTGACCAAGGTGTCACACAATAATAAGTGAGATTTACCCAGTTGTCAGTACTGTTTAGTGCCATCTACATAAGTTATGAACAAACTGGATCACATTAATCTGTTACTGGAAATAACATGTTAAATATACATTTATGAGTATTGCAACTTGGTTGTGATATATACAAGTTCTGTATTGGATTGCTACTTATAATAGTGTTGCTACTTATAATAGTGGTTGGTAAAACTATAACTTGTTAAAAAATTTGACAAGAACTTAAAGTTTTACATTGAAGCTCTTCTGATACGGATGAATATATGATTAAGTATTGAAACATAACTTCTTGTAATCTAAATATATTTTTAATTGCAATGTAATCATTCTTATAATGGAATAAACCACTTAATAATATTTATTTACTTATATATATTTATTTGTTTATGTATTCATTCATTTATTTTTTCATTTATTCATTCCTTTTTTATTAATTTATACTCTGGTGTAAATTCTCATGGTATTTGTAACACTTGTAGGGCATTTTATTTTAAATCTGCCCTACTGGTAGATGTGGCCTCTCATGACAGAGGCAGGAAGATATACTCTCCGTGACAATGGAATCAGTGAATTGTATCTTTGCCCTCTTGTTGTTGTTCTTATACATGATACGTGGTAAGAAACTATGCATGCATTGTGACAGTGTACACTTGTGTCTGTTTAAATATCGTGCTTTACAGCTGGGTGTGTTTGTGTACTTGAAGCTGTGCGAAATATTATCATTAATCTATGCTTTATCCCTTCTGAGTGATGTTCTGGAGTACTGCAGTAAAGGTTGTCTTGTGCCAGCTGGAATGAACGTTGAGCTGGATTGCTGCCTTCTGAAATGGTTTTGGGTAGGAGGGCTGATAAGGGAGAGTGGAAATTATGTCAATGTCTTAGGCATTATTAGCCTTCTTAGCTATCTTGTTTTTCATACGAACATTTGGAATTACTGGTATGTATAGTAAAATTAATATGATTAGCATAATGTTACAAGATGCCTGAGGGGTGTATCTGAGTTAGTGAGCGATAGAAATCTTAATAAAGATAAAATAACTAAATTTGATTTTTATGTATTCACACAGCTATTATTTACAGCATTAATCTATCTATCTCCACTATTACTCCTTTTATTACTCAGTGAGGGCAATATTTAATGTCTATTTTAATTCTAATTATCATCCTTCTTAATGTCTCAGTTTTGTTAAAGTCAATTAATTCATACTCATCATTAACACACTTTCAGTCTGTCAGTTTCCATAATTTTAATGTCTTTTACTCATGCTTCCAGTTCAAAAGTCCAGCCTGCCAGTTGAAGTTTTCACTGCTGTGATGTTTAGTCGCAGATTTCCCTCCTGCTGTAACTTCCCTTGCCGCGCGCTTCTCTTCTCACTCGTCGTCCTTCTCTTGATGCCACAGCCAGTCATCCACTCATCAAATACTACTCGACTCAGAGGCCCTACACACTTTTTGTAAACACTGGCCTTTACCTCGAAAGTTCGCCGCACCCCGAGTCTAGCTGAGAGAAACAAGGTCAGTAATCCAGAGCATTCTTCAGATGTCTCAAAGACACCCAATACTCAAGGTCAGGAGAAGCACGTGTCCTGAAAGGCATAACAGGCACGCTTTGTAAAAATTCCTTTGTGAAAAGCCGCTGCATCTCCGGTTGCAACTGATAGCATGAGTGCATCAATAAATCATCCATGCCTTGGATGCTCACAAAGCGGCCAACTGTAACACTGCCCCCCCCCCCTCAAGTCTGTTCATCCCAATCAGACTCTGATACATCTGGTCCTTCATAGAGAACCAGATTGTCTATTTGGACAACCTTCCGCTTCGCCCGAGAGCCTTGACGACAAATAAAAAAGACCACATTGGTATTCTTCAGAATCCTGTAGGGGCCTTCCCAACATTTCTGTAGCTTCGGGCAGTATTCTTTTATCCTCTGTGGATTGTATAGCCACACCAGTTGTCCTTCTTGAAATACACTGGAGAGCCAAAAAAACTGGTATAGGTGTGCATATGCAAATAACAGAGGTATGGAACCAATCAGAGTAACGAGATGCGGTTGGCAGCGCCTATGTAAGACAACAAGCATCTGGTAAAGTTGCTAGATCGGTTATTGCTGCTACAATGGCAGGTTATATCAAGATTTAAGTGAGTTTGAACGTGGTGTTATAGTCGGCGCATGGGAGATGGGACATATCATCTCCGAGGTAGCAATAAAATTTGGATTTTCTCGTATGACCATTTCACGAGTGTACTGTGAATATCGGGTATCCGGTAAAACATAAAATCTTCGGCATTGCTGCGGCCGGAAAAATATTGTGAAAGAACGGGACAAACGTCGACTGATGAGAATCATTAAACGTGACAGACGTGCAACCCTTTCTCAAATTGGCACAGATTTCAATGCTGGGGCATCAACAAGTGCCAGCGTGCGAACTATTCAACAGACCATCATTGATATGGGCTTTTGGAGCCAAAGGCCCACTCGTGTACCGTGGTTGACTGCACGACACAAAGCTTTACACCTCGCCTGGGCCCGCCAACACCGCCATTGGACTGTTGATGACTGGAAACATGTTGACTGGTCTGACGAGTCTCGTTTCCAATTGTATCGGGTGGATGGACGTGTACGGGTATGGAGATATCCTCATGAATCCATGGACCCTACATGTCAACAGGAGACTGTTCAAGCTGGGGGAGGCTCTGTCATGGTATGCGGTGTGTGCAGTGGGCATGAAATGGGACCCCTGATACGTCTAGATACGACTCTGACATGTGACAGATACGTAAGCATCCTGTCTGATCACCTGCACCCATTCATGTCCATTGTGCATTCTGACGGACGTGGACAATTCCAGCAGGACAATGCGATACCCCACACGTCAAGAGTTGCTATCGAGTGGCTCCAGGAACACTCTTCTGACTTTAGACACTTCCATTGGCCACCTAAATCACCAGACATGAACATTATTGAGCATATCTGGGATGCCTTGCAACGTGCTGTTCAGAAGAGATCTCCACCGCCTCGCACTCCTATGGATTTGTGGACTGCCCTGCAGGATTCATGGTGTGAATTGCCTCCTGCATACCTTCAGACATTAGTCGAGTCCATGCCACGTCGTCTTGCGGCACTTCTGCGTGCTCGCCGGGGTACTACACGATATTAGGCAGGTGTACCAGTTTTTTTGGCTCTTCAGTGTACCTCACCCTACATTCTCCGATCATTTTGCTTCTTCATCGTGTGACTATTTATTCTGAGGTGCTGTTGAGCAAAATCATGAAGGCCAACAAGTCCGTTACGTAATTCGCTTGCATAATCAGGGCTGCAGCTGCCTCTTATGTCGGTCGGCCAAACAGTAGGTCACTAGGGAGGCGTAGCTCTCTTCCAAAAAGCATCCTTGATATTGTTACCCTTGTGGATTCGTGAACTGCTGAGAGGTAAGCAAGAAGAAACAATAGTGCCTTAAAATTCCAGTCCTTTTTTTGTTTTTTTTTTTTTCTGCCACAAAAATTTACAGGTACAGTTCAAGAGTTCAGTTAAGCCTCTCTACTATTCCATCCGACTGAGGGTGTAAGGCTCTAGTCCTAATATTTTTCATTCCAAAAATATTAATTCCCTCCTGGAAGACTGCAGCTTCGAAATTTCTTCCCTGATCAGAATGGAGTTCTAGTGGCAGCCCAAACATTAAGAAGACATGTTCTATGAGTGCCTCAGCCACAGTACATGCTTCTTGTTTTGGGAGGGGAATTATGCCAGGCCACTTAGTAAAGTAATCTTGGGCTACCAGGAGATACTGATTACCTCTCCCTGTGACAGGCAAGGGTCCCAGAATATCCACTGCCGTCCTCTCGAATGGGGCTCTAACATTGTATTTCTGGAGGTGACCTTGTTCCGTGGTCCTTGGGCCCTTCCTTGCCATGCAGTTGTCGCACATTCAGCACCACTTCTCAACATCCTCCCAACTATGAAGCCAGTAGAATCTCATTCTAACTCTGTCAAGGGTCTTATTAACACCAAAGTGCCCACTGGCTGCCGCATTATGCAGTTCCTTTAGAGACTTCGGGAACCTTGCATTCTGGAAGGACCAACTGTAAGCATGTGTGTTTTCCATCATTACTTTCCGAGTTTCTGTAAAGTACACCATTCTTCAGTATGAGGGAATTCCATTGTGCCCAGTATGCTTTGACTGCTGCGCTCAGAATAGATATCTCTTCCCATTTTGGCAGACAGCCAACTTCTTTCCACTTTAATAATGGCTGCAAATTGGGATCACTCAGCTAATCTTTCCTAATACCCTCATAACTACATGTTGGGGACCCATCATAAGATAAAGAACAATGAATTCTTGTCCTTCGTACCTTCAGAAAGTCATCACTCTTTTCTTCTTGGTGTTCACAATGATGACAAAATAGCTCACATGGCCTCCTAGACAGTGCATCTATATTGCTGCGAAGGCGTCCAGATCTATGCTGTATTTCAAAGTGATATTCTTGAAGATGGTGCATCCACCACACTATTTGACCTTTAGGGTTTTCAACATTTAGCAGCCCGCGCAATGAATCATTGTCAGTGCTTAGAATAAAATGTCTGCCATAAAGGTAGGGGTGGGAGCATGAAATTTCCTTCTACATGGCCAGAAGCTCCCTGCATGTATCACAGTAATTTGTCTCTGACTTATGCAATAACTTGCTGACGTATTCTATTGGTCTTTCCTTCCCATCTTGAACCTGAGATAACACAGCTCCAATGCCTACATCACTAGCATCTGTGCCGAAAATGAATACACCCTCACTTTTCGGGAAGCCCATTACTGGAGGAGAAATCAGAATTTTCTTTAGTTTACTAAAAGCATTTTCACACTTAGTGGTCCAATGAAATTTCCTTTTCACCTCAGTCAGTTCATATAGTGGCTTGGCGATCATGGCGAACCCAGGTACAAATCGCCGGTAATAGGCACAATATCCCAGAAAACACAGTACTTCATTGTTATCATTTGGTGTTGTTCCATTTTTTATTGCTTTCGACTTCTCGGGGTTTGTTTTGTTTCCGTGGGCCGACTCTACATGTCCAAAGAAATTTATTTTCTTTTGGAACAGGTGGAACTTCTTTGGAACCAGTTTCAAGTTGGTTGCAGCCACTTTCTGGAATACAGATTCTAAGTGTGATAGAGGCTCTTCAAATATCCTTTCTGTCACAACAATGTCATCTAGATAAACTTGACAGATATCTACAGGCACAACTTTTTTCATCAGGTGTTCGAAGGTGGCAGGGGCATTGCATTGCCCAAAAGGCATTAATTTTAACTGCCTAGTTCCTTTCCCTTGGATACAAAATGCAGTCTTCTTTTGGTCCTATGGGACCACCTCGCACTGCCAGTACCCATTCTTCATGTCCAAAGTATAAAACCATTGCTAACCTGCTAGGCTGTTTAATGTGTCATCTATCCTTGGAAGTGGATAAGAGTCTTTCTTTGCTACATTATTAAGCTGGTGATAATCTACACAAAACCTCAGAGAGCCGTCTTTATTTTTAACAAGAAAAATGGGTATGACCATGGACTGATGATTCTATCACATCTATATCATTCATTTCCTTCATAATTCCCTCAACTACCTCATGCAAAGCTAGTGGCAGTCGTCTTGGTGGCTGCTTTATGGGCCTGGCATATCGTGTATCAATGTGGTGGTAGGTCACATCAGTCCTTCCGTGGTCATTTGGTCAACACGAGAAGGCATCCATATTTCTCTGCAGTAATTCTGTTGCAGATTAAGATTTTCTTTTATTGTTACGAGTAGTTATTCCAGTTATTTCTGGTTAATGACATTCTGTTTGTTCTACTCTAGAATCTTCTGGAACATTTGGATGTACCTGTTTGGCCTGCTTGCAAACACCTATCACGGCTCCTCCCTCCTCAAGACGAATGGCACTATCGGAATAATTGATCATTCTAACTGGAAAACTGTCAGAATTAGAAGAGACCAAAGTCCTTGCTACAACAACTTTACCTGGCAGGACGCCTATCCTTTCTGCTGTCTCAATTAGACCCATACGTCTGACAGCCTTGCCTTGTCATCTGCCTGGAATGACAATTTCACTAGAAGCAGGCAGCACAGTGGGTTGACCACATACTACTGGGCTGCTAATTGGGGAGGACAAATTATGCTGTGTTGAGACCACCAACTCTATAATGCCTACTTGTAGCACAGCAAGTCAAGTATCGATACTGCACCCCAGCCTACGTAGTACATCAAGTCCCAAAAGACATTCATCCTCTATTTCTGCTATGTAAATATTGTGCTCTATGCTAAAGTCACCAAGCTTCAAGATCACTTTCCTCTTTCTTATAATTGGTGTGGTCTCACCTGTTACTGTAGTCAAATAGCATCATTCCAGGCTGTCGTTGGGCGAACGCTGAGGGGAAGGCCGTAGGATATCTTTTCTTACTACTGTTATAGTCGCTCCATTGTCAATCATCATCTGGCAAGGAAAATCATTCAGGCTCCCCTTCACCAGTATTGCATTCTAATCCTGTTTCACCGATCGTACATGTAAGAACATTGGGGCCTTACTTCCAGCAGTTACCAACCATCATCCCATAGGATCGTTGTTTAAAAGTTTTCCGAATGTGCTGTATTATCGCCTGCCTCTCATTGCCTCTTTTCTTTCTGCTGCTTCTGCTGCCAGGTGTCCTGACTGTCCACATTACCAACACTCCGGCCATTGGGGTGGGAAGCGGTGAGGCTCTGTAGCACGGACACTGGAAGCAATGCCCCTCACAGTTATCTGCAACTTCTTCAGTGACTTTGTTATTCTGTCATCATCATCTTCATTCAGTTTCACTGTCCGTACTAGTCAATGGGATGCAGCCCCTTGTCTTGCTGACTCCACCTCCCGTTCTCGGGCCAAAGCGTCTTGCATGTTGTGGGGTGCAGCCAGATGTACTGCTTGCTGTACCTCTCTGTCATCGATGGCTTCGATGAAGAAGCAGACTGCGATACTGTCACGTGCCTCCTCGGAGCACCCTTCCTGATATAGTTGAGACAGACGCACAATGTCTTGCCATAGCTCCTGCAGTGGCTCCCCTCGTCGCTGGGTGCGGTTTTGCAGCTGTGCATGGTGGGCATGTTGCAGATACCGGTTGCCAAAATGTAATTACAAGGCCGGCACCACTGTGGGGTACTTCAGTCAATGTAGCTCTGGCAGAGATTGTAGTATGCTTAGTGCGGGGCCTCTCAGTACTGTGGCAAGGTAGTAAGCCCGCTGTTCGGATGACCAGCCATTCAGTCTGGTGACTATTTCAAGCTGGTGTTGGTACTTCCGCCAAGAAGTCTTGCCATCATAAGGGGCCAACTTAATCAAGACCCCCTTACCCACCTCTGGTTGCATAATTCCAATGCTGCAGAGCTGCTGACTATCCTCCAAGGTTGCTGCGTTGGTAATGGCTTGCATTGCTTCTTCACTTTTGTCCACTACCGGTCTGGTAATAGTGGAACTACGTTGCTGAAGGAATTCCTGCATCTGCTTCTCTACTGCACTGATCTTCTGTTTCATTTCATTCTCGACACTGTCCATCCTTTCATTTACACTGTCAATCTTCTTTTCCACAGTGTCAATTATTTCATTCACTAACTCAAAAATGCCTTTTATTTTCCTGTCAACATTTTCATTTACAGTGTCTATTTTCCTGTCTACATGCTCATTTACACTATTGACATTAACGTTCACACTATTTAAATCTTCTTTTAATCTATTTACAATTGTGCTCACACTAGCCATCTGGCCAGCTAGCCCCTTATTTAATGCTCACAGTGCTTCCAGTTCTGTAAACATTTTTCTAGTTAACATTCACCGATAATTATACAAAATAGTTTTTATTATTTTCATCTACAGCTATTACAATAAATATATTATTTTTAATATAACTAATTATTTCCGTAATGCCTAACACAATTTACAATTGAATGCCTCCATCCCACTTCTGACACCAGTATTACAAGACATCTTAGGGGCGTATCTGAGTTAGTGAGGGATAGAGGTCTTAATAACAATGAAAGAATTAAATTTAATTTTAATTTATTCACAAAGCTATTATTTACAGCATTAATCCATCTATCTCCACTATTACTCTTTTTATTACTCAGTGAGAGCAATATTTAATGTATATTTTAACTGTAATTATCATCCTCCTTAATGTCTCAGTTTGGTTAAAGTCAATTAATTCATACGCATCATTAACACACTTTTAGTGTGTGTGTTTCCATCATTTGTAATATGTCTTTCACTCATGCTTCCAGACCAAAATTCCAGCCTGCCAGTTGCAATTTTCACTGCTGTGATGTTCATAGTCACAGATTTCCCTCCTGCTGGTAACTCCCTTGTGCCACGCGCTTCTCTTCTCACTCGTCGTTCTTTGCTTGCTGCCGTTACCACTCATCCACTCATCAACTACTAGTCGGCTCAGAGGCCCGACACACTTTTTATAGTCGCTGGCCTTGAGCTGGAAGGTTCGCCGCACCCCGAGTCTAGCTGGGAGAAACGAGGTCAGTAATACAGAGCATTCTTCAGATGTTTCAAAGACACCCGATACCTAAGGTCAGGAGAAGCACGTGTCCTGAAAGGCATAACAGGCACGCTTTGTAAACATTCCTTTGTGAAAAGCCGCTGCATCTCCAGTTGCAACTGATAGTGCGCGCATCGATAAATCATCTGTGCCTCGCACGCTCACCGAGTGACCACCTGTAATAATAATTACAATAATTTGCTGCTGGTAGCCATGCCCAATTAGGCTATCTCAGACGATTTATCATGTAGACAATGTATAGGAATGACAGTTTGATTTTTTTTTAATTCAGGAGATTGCATATTGCATAAATGTGAGGCCTCAGTTAATAATAGATTACAACTGTACAGAAGTTGCATTTCAGATCTGTCAACTGTTGCTGTTAGGATGTCACTGTCTAGTGACTTGTTGAAACATTTAGTTTTCAATATGCCCACCACCTTTGTTATTATGTATTGGTGTGGGGAAAATTGTCTATTTCTCTCCAGTATAGCTCTGCACGTGTACTTGGTCCGTGTCAGCACCAGGACATATAATAACTGACAAACCCCTTCTGGCTTATTGTACATTTTACTCCATCTACCACTTGCAGAACCTGTAAGTACAATGCACAAATATTTATTAGTTTGTTTCACATTAGCAATCTTCACATTACATGTAACAACTGTGTTGTACTTGTAATTGCTAGTTATGCCTATTGCCAATCCTGGGCACATTAAAAAAAGTTATCCACAAATACGTGAGTCAGTTGTGTAACTTCTATGCAGTGAAGTAAATGCAACAGTGTAAATGTAGTACTCGTGTTCACTGTTATGTTATTATTAAGAACTATAAAATTTAATTTTTGTCCCACGAAGCAGGATCTTTATGCGAACATACTGTCAACTGTTGTCTTAATACCTTATTCATGGCTTCAACCTAGCCATTACATTGAGGGTTGTATGTGGTAGTTTGTAATTTGTTATATGTAACAACCTCAGTAATGTATAAACTAGTTCATTGTTGAAGGATGCTGGTAGTACCCAGTGACCAATATAAAACTTCCTTTACAACACCTGATGGGAGGCGTTATAAATTTTATGCTATGCCATTTAGCCTCAAATGCACCCCAGCAACATTCCAGGCAATGATTATGCACGTGTTAAATGGGTATGTAGGCAAATTCACAACCGCCTACTTGGATGATGTAATTGTGTGGTCAGACAGCTAGGAGGAGTATTAATGTTGGAGTGGTTTGCAGTAAGTGGACTAACCTGTGCAAACCGTGTCATATTGGGAAAACCACAATTGACTTCTTGGGCCACCTGGTGGACGAGCAAGGAAACAGGCCCAATCCAGAACACTTACATATCATTGAGGAGTACCAACCACCAAAAACCCGCAAACAGTTGAGAAAATATTTTGGATTAATTAATTGGCTCAACTAGTACATAAAGAATTTTTCCTCTGTAACAGCAATACTCCCGGCATTATTGTCAACCCAATTGAAATTCCACTGGAACAGTGAGGCAGCAGGAACATTTCAGGAAAGCAAAAGCTGATTCCAACAGTGTTATACTCTCTCCTGCCTCGACCCCACAAAACATCTGTATTTACAAATGGATGCTAGTCAGAAAGGGCTAGGGGCCATCCTGTTTCAGTTGGGGTAGGGTGAATAGAAGCACATCATCGATTATGGGAGCGTGAAGTTTGGCCCCATAGCAAGACGTTATAATGTGAATGAACAAGAATGCCTGGCAATCATCTGAGTGCTGAAACCTATAGGCCGTACTTGGAGAACCAACAATTCACACTCCTCACAGACTACAGAAGCCTAGTGTGGCTACATAAATTGTATGAGGCATACAGCAAACTCGCCCATTGGTCCCTTCTCATGCAGTCGTATGACTTTGTAGTAGAACACGTCCCGGGAGTGGAAAACCAGTTAGCAGACGCCCTCTCTTGCTCGCCAGGTGAGCACGTGTGTGAACACGATGCAGACAAATGGGAAACAATGCTAGTATTCATACCAACTCATCAGTTTAGTACAGACCCGGCCACACCATGTTTAAATCAGATTTCCCTTCAGGATAGTGACACTATGGCCTTGTTTTGGTTGTTAGTCTGCTACCGTAATTACTGGTACCAAAAATAAATAAATAATTCAAAATATATGCATGCTGGATAAAAAAGGCCAACAGTAATTAATCAATGATGAGAACAAGGTTATTTATAATCATATATGATCCCGAGGGGAATAAAGTAAATAATTCTACAAGTAGTAATTAAATTAAACTTTGATATATTTAAAATAAAAAAACAGTAAACATTATATTTTTTGCTGGTATGAGGAAGTGAATATGAATGACATGATGAAAACTTGTATAATAGCAGAAAGAAAAAAAGGGGGCCCTTTACAAATAAGATTTGTTGTGTATGCCTATTTAAATGACAGGACATTAATATTTTACTAAACATAAAATGTTAAGTAAGCCAAGTATATAATTAACAAATTTTTCTTTTTAAAATTTTATAGTTTTTTTTTTCTCTTCCAAATTTGTAAGTTTACAAAATGTTGAAATTCAAACTGTGGGAAGTTCACAAACTGTGGATTCAAACAAAATTAAAATGAAGTGGAGATGACCGGCAGATAGGAGAAAGCAGAAAACACCATGGCCATTCTTCGGTGAACGTGAAGGGAGTCACGAGTACCCCATCACAGCTATTAGGTTATGCTGCAAAGCTGCAGTCTTCCCATACTACTGGTCATTACGGACTGGTACTCAGATAACAGTGATACAGCAAAATGGGAATGCCAAACTGCTATCGGGGATGCTGTGAAACTGCGACCTCTGGAAAGGTTGGGCATGGATTAATACTAAAATCACAGTTACTGTGAACCTGAGTTAGGAAAACAGTAGAACAACACTTACCCATAATGGAGGTTGAAAACTACAGTAACGTAGCATACCAACACAAAAGTACGTTGTAGCACATCTAAACTACATAATGAAAAGTAAAATGAACTTCCACAAAACTACATCTTGATTACAAGTGCTGCTTGGAGTTGCGCGTCGTCAAGTGATATGTTCACAGCTAGTCAGTGGGATGAATGCGTGGTCAATATGCGGTGAGCGCTTGATACAAGCACGCGGCTGAGCTTCAGTGGTTGTTGCTAGATGGCATTAGCTTACCCAAATGGCAGCTTTCGATGCCTTTCACACATAGCAACAGCGTGAAAAGAGATTAGCGAGGTGAAAAACTACAAAAATTGAAGGACATGGCAAAATAAAAACAAGGCTTGCAGCCGGATGTGACAGTGACACAAAAAATATTCACATCCTGAAAGAAAACGTGTGTGCAGTTAAACTGCCCGGAAATGCAGGGACAACTTGGTTGAAGCGTATTTTGTGAAGCTGCGAGGCCGAAAAAACGTGAGTGTAAGAATACCCTCAATAAGTAAAAACTAATGGAAATCACTGATTTTGTGATTATATCTCTTAAAATCAGTCAAATCTAAATTAAATTAAATAATATCCCCAATTAAAATTAAGCTGATATAATAAATTTGTTCAACAATAAACATAAAAAATAAAAAATTAAATTTAAAAATTATTTTTTAATGGTACAGACTCCCCCCCCCACAACCAGAGGACGGACACTAGGGTGTTTCTCTCCATACTTATTGTTAAAAACTAGATCAGTAACACAAGGTACTGATAATTGTTGATGTTCATGTTAGACTGTACAAACTTATTAGTAAACAAGTACAAAAGCATTATGAACATATACAAAAACAATGAACAAGACATAAGACTGATGATAATCGTTTGAAATTAATTTTTTTTACATATATTACTATACAGTCTTAAAATTAAATTGTGTACCCATTAAGATTAACAAATATGATGAGAATGATAATAATGATGACTGCACTCTTAATATTAATCTTATATCGTAATTGCTTGTGAAATAGTATGTAGGTTTTTTGATAAAGAGCTTTGCTCCTTAAACTAGCATTGATTTGCTTAGTTTTGTTCTACTTAGATTGGTTTAGCTTAAGTAGGTTTATTAGCTTTGTGAGCTTAGTTAGATTAGTGAGCTTAGTTTGTTTTGTGAGCTGCAGCTATAAAAGGTGCATGTCACAAGGAAAGTAACTAGCCAAGTGGATGATCAGTTCACACCACCACCTAAGTGACCATACACAATTGTTTGGGCTGATTAATCTATTTTATGTTAGGCGAGGATTTTTTTAACTGGGAGGTGTGGGCCTGAACCACGAATTTCCCTTCAACTGGGTCGCAAAGTGCAACCGCAACTGGTGTGAGGAACCTTTGAATTTGGTAAGGACCTATTCACCTATAGGCGAGTTTAGCCTCTCTCTTGTCAATGGCTTTACTCAATGTGTGTGCTCAGCACAACACGAAAACTCGTACTTTAAAGGGGTTCTGTCTTCGATTCTTATTGTTTCTTCTTTTTGATTTGCCATGTGACAACTTTAAATTCTCATTATCTCTTTTCCAGATCTCCTTGATGTCCTTCGGATCATCAGGTAAAAGATCAGCTAGTGACCAAAGATTGGAAATAGAAGTGTTTGGTTTGTAGGTGAACATGAGCTCAAAAGGGATGGTTTTGTGTCCCTCATGGCGAGCATAATTAGATGCTATTTGTAACCATTCAAGGCCTTGGTCCCACCTATCCTGGCTGTCAGCATGAAAATAAATAAGTGCTCCGCATATGACGGCTGTGGATAGCAAGGTGTGGTGGTGATATGTTGGATACCGTTAGTGAAACACATGTTTTTGGTTGAAAACCTTAGACTTAAACTGTGAACGATTGTTTGAGACAATAACTGATGGATTTCTAGAAATATTGAAAATAAAGTTCTTTAGTGCAAAGATTGTTGTCTCTGAAGTTGCTTTGTGTAGTGGAATGAGCCAAACAAATTTGGTAAATGCATCCATGCACATCAACATGTTATTCTCTGATTTGGAGTAGGTGAAAGGGCCGACAAAATCAATGAAAAACTTCTGTAAAGGTTGCTTCGCTGTGTCAGATGAAAGTAAACCGAATTTTGTATCTTGCACAGGTTTACTCAAAGTACAAAGTTTACAAATTTTCACTCTTTCTGAAATGTCCTGATACATACCTTTCCAAACAAACATCACCTAATGGCATTAATGGTTTTGTAAGTACTCAAATGAGCTCCCAACGGGCATGAATGAAAATATTGAAAAACCATATCACGAAGATTTTGAGGTAAGACAATTTTATGATCTTTGACGAAACGGGGTCTGCAATGCAAAACACCTTTAGATACCTTATATTTCTTAGGTGCAGTACCTTTTTGAATTTGATCCATAATGTTGCAAATGAAAGAATCAGATTTTTTATGAGTTTCAAGATCCTGAAATGCCAAAGTGAAATCGGTCAGCAGTGCGCTGCAACAATCAGGTTCAGGTTCTGATGAGGTTTTTCCTCTGGATAATTTTCAAACATGCGTGACAACCCAGTAACTATGTTCTGGATTTCGCAAATATGTTGGATTTTGAATTTAAATTATGAAATTTTGACTATCCAACGGCGTAATTTTCCAAGTTACTTTGGATGAGCAAGTAACCATGAAAGAGCTTGGTTATCTGTTTCCAGTAAAAATGCCTGGTGTTCTAAAAATTGTCTAAATTTGTCAGTTCCAGAAACAACTGCTAAACATTCTAGTTCATAGGCTGATGACTTCCTTTCCTGATGAGCGAAAGTTTGTGAAGCAAAAGTGAATGGTTGCCTTTTCCCATTGATTTCCTGTTATAACACAGCACCAAGTGCTATGCTGGAAGCGTCTGTTTGAAGAATGAATGGTTTGGAAAAATCAGTTGTTCGAAGAACTGGAGGGATGGCTATTGCTTCTTTAAAAAAATCAAAAGCATCCTGTTGCTCTTTAGCCCATAAAAATTTTGCTTCCTTTTTCCTTAATGCATTTAGAGGGGTTGCATGTTCGTCAAATTTTGGAATGAATTTTGAGTAGAAGTTGACCATGCTGGTAAATCGGGAAACGCCTTTTGCGTCTTTTGGAGGAGGAAAATCTCTCAAAGCCTTGGCTCTGTCTGGGTCAGTTGAAACTCCTTTTTCAGAAACTATATGGCTAAGAAAAGAAATTTTTGAACTGTGAATTTCACCTTTTTTAATTTGGTGGTAAAACCTGCATTACGCAATCTTTCAAGAACTTCTCTGAGATGAGCTACATGTTCCTCAAAACTGTTTGAGTACACTACCGAATCGTCTAGATAATTTTACACAAACTTGAATTTGATATTGCCTAGTACCCGATTGAGTAGACGAGTTAGAACCTGGGCTCCTGTAGCATGGCCAAATGGCACAACAGTGTATTGGTACAGGTTCCTTGGAACAAAATAACTGGTAACATTTTTGAATTCTTAGTGAGTGGGATTTGATGATAGCTGAATTTAGGTCAAAAACACTAAAATACTTGTCTTTACTAAACCAATGGAAAGCAGAATTTAAATTTGGAAGTGGAACACTTTCAATGTCAATTTGTTTGTTCAAATGGTGGTAATCAATTACCAAACGATGATCATTACCTTTAGGTACTAGAAAGGCAGGTGAACTGAAAGATGATTTGGAGGGTTAAATGACTTTGGTGTCCAAAAGATCCTGAATTTTCTCTCGCATAATTTTCATTTTTGTTGTACCAAATCGTAGGGATGACATTTCACAGGTTTGTTGTCAAGGAGTTTAACCTCGTATTCAATCAAATTTGTGCGTCCTAGCACTGGGGTGAGAACATCTGGATAATCTTCACATAGATTCTTAATTGCTTGTTGTTTTGCACTTTCTAGATGGTTCAAATCACTAGAATTTTTATTACTTGTGATTTTTGATACTTTTACTCCTTCACAGTGTTGCGATTGTGAACCAGAAAATGGAATTATCACCTTGTGATTAAATCTAAACATTATACATCTTGCTTTCAGATCAATAAGCATGTGTGTCTTAGTAATGAAATATGCTCCTAAAATAAGATCTGTTGCCAGATCATCACACACAAGAAATGTAAAAACCCATGTAAACAAATCGATTTTGATTTTAACTAGAGTTACTAGTTGTATTTGTAATGGCTGATCTGAAGCTGTAACACATAGTAGACATATTGGCTCAGTACTTTTAATGAAGCCTTTTTCTTTAATTGTCGAAAAACAGATCCTGACATGAGACTATGAACTGAACCTGTGTCTACAGGTCCACTGATATGTAAGAAACCAATTTGCATGTTAAGATATGGTAAAAATGGTTTTATAAAAGGCTCAATGTTGTGACACCTTCTTTTCCTTAGGTAACCACTTTTATTACATTTTCTAAATTTTTCTGTCACTAAAACAACTCCATGTGTTCCCTAAGTCATCAACTATAAAGACACTATTCACAAAACACGATGTGTCAACTGGTTTGACAGTAGTGACTAAATTTATTTTCTTGGAAAAACCTTTATTTAAAAAAAAATCTGTTTCGGTGGCCTAGACTTCCCACATTTAGACCACCGTCTTACGTAGTTTTTTGTTTAGATTCTTATTTATCCTTTGCTGCCAAAATTCTTCACTCAAACATAATGTGACCAAGCTGTTTACAAAAATCATATGTTTTGCTACCTTTTCTCTGGTCCTTAGGTATGAATTTTGTTTTCTTATCACTTTGGGATGGTTCAGTTTCTTTTTTAGGACTGTGCTGTTTTGATCTAAAAGATGATGTGGATTGGCTTATGAAATGGTGGTGAAATTTACCTCGGGATTGGTCTGCAAAAGCAACATTGGTGGAATTAATGCACAGACGGTCCAAGTCAGCAAAAGTCTGTGGTCTGGATATGTAAATAGCACGTGAGCGCTCTGCGGGATATTTAACCCATCTAAGATGGTAGATACTATCTAATATCTAAGCCTGAGAAACGCATAATCGTAAAACCATTACAGCTTCTTTTATTTCTGCAAAGTAATGAGCAAGGGTTTCAAAGTGTTCTTGTAAAGGATTGAACCATTCCAATCAAATGTTGACTAAAAGTCTGGCAGGCATGAAATAATCCAGTTCATCCTGGTGATACTGATCATTGCTATAATAATTGCTTATGGCAATAGTGGTTGTATCACTTAAGGGTGAACGGGTGAATGGAAAAATTATTTCCAGTAGTTGGTTGTCAGGTATGTTTCCTTTTTGTTTAATTTTAATGAGTTCTCTCAAAAACTTGAGCAGCTGTGGAATACTGAGACCATCAGTCTATGGGTAATTTGCAAGAACTCTTTCAAGGGAATGCAAAAGTTTCCCAAAAACAGAAAATTATGTTTGGGGGTTTGTAAAGTAAAGGAGTTGGGAGTAGGGAAAGGGTTGAGCATGTAGAGTGGTAAGGTGGGGTGAGTGGGGTAGATGGGCTGTTGAATGTATGCCAAAATGTTGTGATTGGGGAGGGAAAGGGTTTTTGGGGTTGTGTGAAGGGATGGTAGGGGTAGGAACTGTTTGGTGAGGGGTAACAGGAGTGGTGGTGTGAGAGGTTGCATGAGAAATTTGTACTGTCTCTTGGATACTAACTATGCATTGGGAACGCAAGGGCTGGCCTCAGAGGGGTTGTGGATGTGTGCTGAGGGAGTGAGAGGTGAAAAGGGGTGGTTGGGTATTCAAAAGGGTTTTTGAAGCATGGGGTGTGGTTTAGGATTGGATTTGGGATCCCTGGGGAAGAGCAGAAAAATGTTGTGAAATTTGGGATACAGGGGTGTTGGTTGAGGGATGTGTGTGTGAAATGTTGGTGGACACTACTGTCACAGTAGTCAGGATACTGTCATCCTCATTTGGTTCACCGTTACTTGCATTAATGGCAATACCACACACCGATGAAGCTTGTATAGGATGTGCCAGTTGTGTTGGCACTTGTTTCTTGTCTATGTAATCTCATAAATTTTTTTTATTTATTTAGTATTTCGCCAAATAATTTTTTTTTCCTATTGGAACGTGCTCTAGTTATGCTTAACATTTTTGTTTATTCATTTTTAAGTTGTAAAACAAACTTTATCATCTGATAATTGGTTAATGTTTAAACATTAATGTTTATTTTGTGCATTTGTTTAAAAAAAATATTTTCTTAATGTATATTAATTATTTATGTACATAATGTTGTGTAAATTCTTAGTTTCCAATTATCCAAATGGAAAACGTAATTTGTGAATAATTATATTGAGTTTTTTTGTCTTCTACTTATTCAAAAGTAAATAAAATTAGGTGAAGGACAATGTGCAGTATTGTTATATTTCAAATGAAGTGATTGTGGTTACCCGACAACATAGTCATGACCATATGATATAATAATAATATAATAAATTAAAAGAAAAAAAAAGAGATTAGAGTTTGCTCACAAGTAATTTGTCTAATACTCTAAACAAAGAAAAAATGAATGCTCATGTCTTTGAAAGAGAGAAAAAATATTTTCTTTATTTATTTATCTGTTGTTATGGCAAAGAAAAGAAGTATGTTATTTTTTACTTTCTCAATTATCACCCATGGATAATATTAGGTTGTGTTTGATTAAAACTTCAGCTACACCACGAGTGTACATAATACTTTTTTTTATACCATTTTTGTAATAAGTAAAACAGGAGCACGCCCATAAATTCTGCTTTTAACTAAAAACCCTAGTGTACACAGGAATCTAGATACCACCTTCCATTTATGTGCCATCCTTGTGTCGTAACGAGAGTACCTATGGTGCTCAAGTTTGTGACACAAAGGTGATACACAACATGGGTTGTCTGGAATGCCAGAGCATGATACACTTGTGATGGGTGGTGTGTGTGGCAAAGAGGATATATTTGAGTCTCCTGACTAGTGGCACAGGATCTAAGCCCTGGAGGCTAATAGTTGGTGTTGACATTTTTGGAATATTAAATTTTTCAAAATCATGGGTTAGATTGGAGATGGTAATGGGTTCAGCTAAAGCTTTGTGTTAACTATGGTGATGGGTTGATTGGCCAGATCATTTAGCAACTCCTTTGTTGGTTTAAAATTATCAAGCCACTTGGCTTCCTCTTGCATGTATAGTTCATGCATACTATCTTGGCCTAAATTATATAGGTTGGTAAATCTATGAATTACACGGTTGAGTCTAGTTAGACACCTATTTAGGCCCGTGTCTTCTGGAAGCAGCTTGTTGTGAAATAGCTGTTTCACTTAACTGTTCAGCCTTGTCAACGCAAATGCTGAATCCGTCCATCCAATCCATGTTATTCAAATTAGCTATGGAAGGTTGGATGTGATCATTAAATGCCAGTCGCGTCTTTTTACACAACATTGGCACATCACCTGATGCATCTATGTTCCGGACTACTAAATCATATTGGAGTTTGTCGCGGATTAGAAATTCAGGAACCATAGTGTTAATCATATTAAAAATGAGTAACGAAAACAAATGGTGATGAAATTAGGCTAACCCACGTAAAAACGCGTAAAGTGTTGCTTAATATGGCTAACACTAATATCAATAGTTGTGTGTTAATAACTATCTATACTATTAACTAACAACATATTTTAGATAAACGCCCTAGTTATTTTTTTTTTAAATGAATATTAGGACAAAACATTTGGGGGAACAGAGTGAGAAGGAAAAGACGTGATTAAAATTATAAACACAGCATGTCACACTTTGCCAAGATGTCCGTGCAGGAAGTTAAGCAAGTCACAGTGAATGAAGAAACAAGATGCAGAAAATGGTGAAAACGTACACATAACATAACACAATGATGAAAATCAAAATGTAAAATATGTTACCTGTTTCGATGCTGAAGAAATATATTGATTTAACCCACATTTGTGAAAGGTAAAAACAATAAATATTGACTCGTGGTTAAAATAGTAAGATAGCACAATTACTGTGGCTGTGTGGATTATAACCATGGTTGTAGCTACTAGAATAACTATGGCCTCCCTTTGGTTGTTAGTCTGCTACAATAACTACTGCTAGCCAAAATAAATAAATAAATAATTCAAAATATATGCTTCTGAATGCAAAAGGCCAACAGTAATTAATGAATGATGAGAACAAGGTTATTTATAATTATATATGATCCAGAAGGGAGTAAGGTAAATAATTCCATGAGTAGTAATTAGATCAAACTTTGATATAATTAAAATAAAAAAACCAGTAAACCTTATAACTTTTGCTGGCATAAGAAAGTGAATATGAATGACATGATGAAAATTTGCATTATAGCACAAATAAAAAAAGAGGAACCCCTTACAAATAAGAATTATTGTATATGCATATTTAAATGCCAGGACATTAACCTTTAAGTAAACATAAAATATTAAGTAAGCCAAATATATATTGAACAAATTTTTCTTTTTAATTTTTTTTTCTTAAAAGAGCGATACGATGTGACAGTTTTTCTAGTTGTTTTACTGTTGATGTTTACTGCTNATATGTTGAAAATCCAAACTGTGGGAAGTTCACAAATTGTGGGTTCAATCAAAATTAAAATGAAGTGGAAATGGCCGGTGGAGAGGAGAAAACACAAAACGCCATGACCGTTCTTCGGTAAATGTGACGGGAGTCACGAGTACCCCGTCACAGCTACCAGATTAAACTGCGAAGCTGCAGTCTTCCCATACTAATGGTCAGTACGGACTAGTTCTCAGATAACAGTGATACAGTAAAATGGGACTGCCAAACTGCTATCGGTAATGCTGCAAAACTGCGACCTCTGGAAAGGTTGGGTACGGATTAATACTAAAATCACAGTTACCGTGAAACTGAATCAGGAAAACAGTAGAACAACACTTACCCATAATGGTGGCTGTAAACTACAGTAACGTAGCATACCAGCACTAAACTACGTGGTAGCACATCTAAACTACACGATGAGAAGTAAATCAACTTCCACAAAACTACATCTTGATTACAAGTGCAGCCTGGAGTTGCGCGCCGTCAAGTCAGATGTTCACAGCTAACCAGTGGGATGAATAATGCGCTGTTGATACGTGGTTAGCGCTCGATGCAACCATGCGGCTGAGCTTCGGTGGTTGCTGCTAGATTGTATGAGCTTACCCAAATGGCAGCTTCCTTTGCCTTTCACGCATAGCAACAGCGTGAAAAGAGATGAGCGAGGTGAAAAACTACAGAAATTGAAGGACAGGGTAAAATAAAAACAAGGCTTGCAGCCGGATGCTACGGCGACACAAAAAATATATGAGGTGTGTTAATGTACACATCCTGAAATAAAACGTGTGTGCAGTTAAACTGCCTGGAAATGCATTGACAACTTGGCTGAAGCGTATTTCCATGGGACTGCGAGGCCAGAAAAATGTGAATGTAAGAAGCCGCTCAATATGTAAAAATGAATGGAATTCACTGAAATAATTATCTTTCTCAAAATCGATTAAATCTGAATGAAATAAAGTAATATCCCCAATTGAAATGAAGTTAATATAATGAATATGTTCAACACTAAACATGAAAAATAGAAAAAATTATTTTAAAAATTTTTAAATGGTACAACATACACCAACACACAGCAGACACGTACAGGCTCAGTTGTTACAAGCACAGTTCAATACAACTGAAGCAGCATGATGGCGCCATGAATGCAAGACTAAAAGTGTTGAATGTTGGCGCGTTGTCAATGGTTATTTTGAGACCCTATCGCCAGGGGAAAAACATGAGGCGTATTTTCATGCCATAGAACACCAGTGACATAGTGCTGTTATGTGTCCACAACAACACATTCACTGGGCATCCAGGAGCAGATTAAATGCACCACAATGTACTCTAGAGTTATTATTGGACAGGGTTATCCCGTGTACGGAAGTGCCAGGTGTGCAACACATGTAAATCAAGGCTTAGTGACAGAGTACAGCAGCAGCAGCCCTGTCTATCACAGGAACCGTTCCACACCGTAGCCTTGGACTTAATAGTACCATGTCCGTGCAGCACAAGTGGCAAGCGTTTGATTTTGGTTGTTACCGACCTGTTCACAATGTGGATTGAGGCATATGCAATTACAAGCACGTGCACCCAACACCACAGCACGGACACTAGAGAAAGAATTCTTCCCTCGGTGGGGTTTTCCCTCAGTACTCATGACCGACAACGGCACTCAATTTAAAGGCCGGAAGTGGTAAGACATGTGTCAGCATTGGGGAGCCAAGCACCACACTACCGCTTTTTACCACACCAGGGCCAACCCCACTGAGCGGAGGAGCCAAGGCATTGAAAGTCCAGTTGTGCATACATGTAGGGGGTAACCATAACTGCTGGCCACATCATATACCAGCTGCACTATTTCAAATGCGAACACAAGTGAATGCCACCACGGGCAAAATATCAGCAGAGTTGGTACAGGGCAGGAACCTAGCATACCCCGGTGAACATGCATGCCAGAGAGACGAAGGCCAGCACACAGACATTCCTCGAGAGCAACAGCAAGAACGCGTGCTCCAGCAGGCGTGGGACTCACAGCAACGGTATGTTCACATATGGCTGCCAACCACCATGCGCCTGCCACGTGATGTTACAGCAGGTGATGTTGTATTCATGTGGGAGCATCCTCAGTCAGAAGCAGAAACCGATTTCTGTGCAAAATTTCACCCAAATGGAGCGAGCCCTGCATGGTGCTCCGAAAGTTAAGTGACACGACTTATGCCATAAAAATCAGCGTGCTGTGCACCATCAGAACACACAGAGACAACATCCGCCTAGCATCGGAAGGGGAGGAGGAACCAACCCCCCTGTATATTATGTACAGATGCTGGAGAGCACACCAGCGATCCTGCCAACCACCTTGATGCCTGTCCTTACACCCACAGGGGAGTCGAGTGGGCAGGTACAGCAACCAGAGCCAGAGCAATTCCCGTCCTTGGCACTAGCAGTAACATCAACATCAATCGCAACAGAAATGCAGCCGACCGCTTTGATGCCTGGCATCCCGACGCCCACAGGAGAGTCGAGTGGGCAGGTGCAACAACGAGAGCCAGAGCGCCTCCCACGCTTGGCTCCAGCAACAACATCAACATCATCCGTCACACCAGCGATGGTGCCGACCACCTCGACGCCCGGCGTCCTGACTCCTGGAAACAGACTGGCAAAGTAGATAGAAGTAGGGGGTGGTTCCGGTTGCTCAACTAGATCTCATCATCGGTGGCCTTCACCTGACTGGGCCGCAGATGTCTACAGCAGCCACATATCACGCGCCACTCCATGCCACTTCGGCATCAATGAAGCAAGCTGTGGCGCTACCGCTCAACCAGTGGCGAGTGATGCCGCGCCCATCAGGACAACACACAACATCAGGGAAGGCGTACCATCACAACCCAGCAGAGACTGCAAAAGGCGGTACCTCGACGTCAACATCATG
>NQII01000078.1:1379268-1398186 GCA_002778355.1 Clitarchus hookeri | reverse complement strand
CCAGCTCTATGAGCACAGTGGCTCAGATATGGCAGAGGGGTACCACCTGTGACAGCGCCCCAGGCAGCATCCGCTCCGTTACCTATCCTGTGACAGCGATTGATGGCAACACCACAAAAGCAGGCATATAGCTTCAACAAAGTGCTCCCAAAGAAGAGGGGTATTTGATGTCAGCTATGCTTCCTTTCCTTATTGAGCCCCTATTGACACACTCTCCCATGCAGCAGGCCTGCGCACTCTACTGTGATGTCATCAACCACCAGATATGCGCAACATCTCCGTGCACTCTACCAGCATGTGCACGTTATTCTTGCCAATCCCCAGAGCCAAACTCCCGTGGCGCAGTCAGTTGGTGTGCTGCCTGTTTGGGGTGTGGGAGGTTCTGTTTTCAAATGCTAGGTACGGCATGGGTGTTAGTTTAAGTTAGGTGATAATTTATTTTATAAGCCATCCCCTGATAAGCCTTCAGGCATAACACTGGGGGACATTAATAAGCCCTATCCAATCCAATCAAATACAAACCCCAGAGTCAGTGCAGTGATGCAGGCACATACAGGGGTGGTATCATAAAGGCAGTGTAAATAGCTCAGTTAATATATTCAATATAGTCAGGTACATGCAGGGAATGATAGGGCAGGTGTCCTTGTGCGGTGGAGGATGTAATGCCACTCGCGCATGTGGCCACCTCATGTCACTGTGTATGACCGTTAATCCACATATTAAACTGAAGACCTGGAGGTGAGGGAGCTCAACCAGGTACTCAACATAAATTTTAAGTGTCAACTACGTATTTTCATTAAAGTGTAAGAGTTGTTAATTTGAACAGATGGACTAGTGGAGCAACCCTGACAACTTGACAACATAACATTCCCATAGGAATCTGTAGCATAATTAATAGTGTAATCAAAGAACTTCATTATTTTTAATGCCTGGGTTATGTAAACATTTATTGTAATAGAATTAGAAAAAAGAGTATAATAGTCTAATTGTGTCATCATCCCCACTCGTAAACTCACATCATCCGCAAGTGTGTCTAGGGATTTTATTTTTGGCGTGCAGCGTTGACGAGGTCAATGCAGCGGCACCACTGGCTTGTCCAGTTGGTCTTAGCGGATAAGAGATTTTGCATGTGTCTTCATGGCCTAGAGCCTTCATCGCTTTCTCCAATCATCGTTCAATATAATAGTCAACTAATTAACTACCGCAATATTATTTAACTTTTTTGTTGCCTCGGGCTCGCACCTCACCAGTATCACTGCATACTGTCTTAAATTTCACTTAATTGTTACGCCATCTGTGGGACGTTTTCATGCAGTAAGTCTGCCATTGTGGGGCCTAAGCTGCATGCCCGTTTAAGTTAGGTGCTTGTACCATTCATCACCATCATTGGAATATACGCAAGTATCAAGTGACATTATGTGTGTACTTTCTTCCAGTAGGGTATCTCGTACACCTGGTAGCCGCTTCATAGCGAACTTTGGGAAGACGGCCCGAATCTATCCAATAACAGTGTTTCTTGGGGTTAACCTATTGTGTGTCTATGCCAGAACATCATGAAAAACTGGGTGAATCACGCGCACATAACTGCCTCACAGCAATATTAAACAAAAGTGCAATATTTTTGTGAGTATTCTCGTGGTTATCCCACATCCTGCCTGAGATACCGCAGCGGCATCTGACCAGCCGAAACTGTGTTCACGCTAGGGTTTAGGAATTTTCTCAGCCATCGACCGGGCCCTGATAAGAGCCTCGTGCTAATCCAAGCCATTTATTGATTAACTGGTACCTGTATGGGCATTATCACCAGCAATGCCGCCACACATGTACTCATTATGCCTCTGGTAAAACCCTGGATAAGGGAATTACCGACTCAGTTAGCGAACAATCTGGCACTGCAACTTGCTGGTGGCGTCAGTAGGTCTGTAAAGTTAACAAAGATAAATTATGCTAATAAACATATAGTTAACTGCTTAAGTAAACCTGCACAGTTATGAAAAGTAATTAATAAAGAAATGGGTAAAAATAAAATGAAATCCATCAAATTATTAACTTTAAAATAGATGGTCACATAATTTCATGTAACAAGCAAGTTACTGAAGCTTTTATTAAGTATTTTATAAATATTTGTTCGAAACTTAGTTAAACTAACTTGTTACCATGTAAACATTCTTTGGATTTAATGATAATAAATACACAAGTAGTTGCTGCTAGTTTAGAACTTCAACCTATACAAGAAAGTAATTGAATTTATTACAAATATTTCAAAAAACAAAACTTCCCAGGATATTTATGAATTATCTAATAGTGGTATAAAATTATGTAAATAGAATTGATCTAAACCACTAACACTACTAGTTAATCAAAGTCTCAAGACTGGCATCTTCCCCAATAAATTAAAATATGCTATAAGTTTGTTAATTTTTAAGAAAGGGGATAAGCAAGTGATTGCAAATTATAGACCAATTAGTATTCTGTGAATTTTTTCTAAAATATTTAATAAAGTTATGTATAGTAGACTTGGTCAGTTTCTTAGACTGAAATAATATTTAATAAAAAGATCAGAGTGGTTTTCAAACAAATAAATATACAATAACTTCTGTTTTTCAGTTATCAAAAGCTATTATAAATTCTTTAAATGAAGGTAACTACACATGTGTTATATTTTGCGACTTAACTAAGGCTTTCGACCTGGTTAACCACTCGATCTTGTTGGATTAAATGTATCACTATGGTATCAGAGGTACAGCCTGGAATTGGTTCCAGTCTTATCTTTTTATTAATAGATTTCAAAGAGTAGAAGTAATGGTTGGTGTAACTGCATCTCATTCAAAGTGGGGAAGAATAAAAGATGAGATTTCACAGGGCAGCATTTTGGGGCCATAGTTGTTTTTAATTTATGTTAATACTCTTCCTAAAGTGATTAATGATGTACATACTTACAACATTATTCACAGATGATACTAGTATCATGGTTAAATACCATAATCAAAATTGTATTAAAACAAACATTTTTGAAACACTTAAAATCATAGGGTTTTCAGCTAATAAATTAATTTCAAATGTTGCTCAAATTAAATTTATTCAATTTAATGAACTTAACCTAAGACAGTCAGTAGTTTTACCAACTGGTAATTAATTATTGGAAGAAGTAGCAGTTATTACATTTTTAGGATTGCATCTTTATGAACATCTACTCTGCTGCGAGCATATTAAAGTTGTAGAAATAAACTATACTCTATTTGCTTTTTATTATGAACATTAAGGGAAACGGTTGATAATAAGATTTTAAGAATAAATAGTTTATTTTGTTTACTTTCACTCGTTATTTAAATACAGAATTGAATTGTGGGGAATGTACCGGGAAGTGATAGAATTTTTCTGGTGAAAAATAGCCACGAGAGAATTATAGTTAATGTTATTTGTGTAACATCCTTTAAGAATTTTTTAAAATCTTTAAATTTATGGACATACTATAATAAATACATCGTAAGTTTATTTAAATTTGTAAAATTAAATGAAATGTATTATCAAAAAAAATAATTATGATTATCAAACTAGAAATTCTAACCTGTTGAAAATAAGTCATCATACCACTTTGTTTTATAAACAAGGGTTATTTCATGCAGACATATGTCTTTATAACAAGTTGCCCAAAGAAAATGTTTTGGAAAAAAATATAATCAAATTTAATAAATATATTGATAGGTTTTATAATGGCCAGTGTGTTTATAATATTAAAGAAATTGAGGAATTTTTAAATGTCAGGTAATAATTGATGTATATATATATGTATATGATTGTGTGTCTATACAGGTTGTGTGGAAATTAAACACCCAAACTGCGGGATTTGATTCTTTAAACATAAAGTCAAAAATATACAGGACACCATATACTTAAAAGGAATATTAAAGAGGATTGGGTTTTGAAAATATATTTTGCAGAATGTCTTGTACGATGCCTACAAAGTCTGCAGCAAAAAGGTGACTTGTGCTTCCCATGTTGCAGAGACATGCATAATACTGGCCATCCTTGGTCTGTGTGCACTGTCCTGCTTGAGAAAGTGATACGTTAGCACAACAACAACATGCCCTCCACTAGTAGACGCTTCATAGCATGCTAAATGGGCGCATCCCATTCAACCATGTGCGACGTACTGTGGGTAAATTACCACCATCCCTACAGCTGGCAGAAAGTACAAGGCATTCAGAGAAAATACGTTTTCAAAACCCAATTTTCACACGCTTATATCTCCTTTAATATTCTGTTTAGGTTTATGGTGTCCTATATATATTTTCGACTTTATTTTTCATAAGGAATCACATCCCGCAGTTTGGGCGTTTAATTTCTGAACAGCCGTTATAGGTATTTATTATATACACATGCATACGTGTCTCTAAAAATTACTGACAAACTCCAGGAGTACTTATGCACATACAAAGTACACAGGTGACTGCATGCCATATGGACAACTAGAGATATCTGTTCAGTAGAAGTGTATCGTCAGTCTAATGTTCCTCCGGTGTTAGCTCTGCACCCCACGTCATAAGTGATGAGAGTTGCTTATGTTGTAGACATAACACAACACATTATCTGTTTCGAATATTAAACATCCATTTATTGATAACCTGGGGTGTAGCATATTAACACAGGTCAACATTTGTTGAAACAATAACCATACTACTCATGTACTGTAAGCCTATAAATGTGTGGTACAGGTTGTTTACAGTAAGTGTTTAAATGTCTTCCACCATCACTTGTGCAGTGGACCCAGCAGATAACCATAGACTCATCTAGTTAGTGTGGCCTACGTGTTAGGGACTCTAATGCTGGACCGAAGCTTCATGTGTGTTTTAAGCGGAAATGGTGGTTCCTACGCACTTGCAACAAGAGGACCCCAATGGTACAAAAGTTGCATACATTAAGAGGGTGGCCACCCCTGTTATTGTCATTAACATGGGAAGTATAAACCCATGTTTGCTGTAGGTTAAGGATCCCAATAACAGAAAACAATGTTCGGAGTATTGTCATTTAATGTCCCTTAGTTTCCGATATTTCGGGAGATTACTGTTTTCACATTTGATTTTCAAGGTCTCATTCCTCCCTTAATATTGCATGTAAGTACAAAGTGTCCTTTATATTTTCTACTTAATTTTTCATAAGTAATCACCTCCCGGAGTTTATCGGTGATTTTTAGACACACGTTGTATAGAGTATGTATTAATATTTTGGGTAAGTTTTATATAATTGATATTAATATTGTTGGTAGTAATATGGTATGTGTTGATATTGTTTGTATTGAATAAGTGTTGATATTGTTCATAATGATATTGTTCTTAATGATATTGTACATAGTGATAGTGTTTGTGCTCATATTGTAGTTTTATCAAAGGGAACTTTAAGTGATGTAACTAGTCCTATATCCAGTGATTTTTGCATTTGGATCCTTTCAACAAATTAAATAAAAATGAAGTTGCCTTTTTATAATCAAAGTATTCAAAGTGCATTGCCGTTCATACTTGTTATGTTAGACTAATCTCATTTCCATTTACCAGAGCTGCAAGAATCAATTTGTATAATAACTGAGGAAACAACTTTTTACGTTAATTGGGAATTAAAAAATTCCAGTTGCTACTTCAAAATCTTGATCAGAAACCTGGAACCCAATATGGTGCCCAATCCATTGTTCGTCAATATTTTGTCTCAGTATTGACATAAAGAGCTCATTTAAAAAGTTTTAGGTCGTTTTCTGATGCTGCTAAACATTGTAGAATGTTTAAAAATGATGTATTTTATGAATAAATGACATGTAATACAAATATTCATTCCAAGTCTAACTATTAGTAAATAAAAATATGTCTTTGATTCGAACTATGAACATAGCCACAGCAAGGTGAGTATAGTCATTTGCAAAAAAAAAAAAACCTTTTTGTATAAAAAAATATGAAAATTTGAAAAACTGAAAAGAAAATGATCAGTGAGCAAGAGATGATCATAATTTTGGTTATGTGGTTAAGAAATAGGTACAAAAAAAATTTAACAATTCAGGCATTGTACTCATTAGATAAATAACTTTTAATGACCTTGTAGAGTTGTACATGAACTTTTCTGTTTTGTCAATCACATTTTCAGGCAGAAGAATGTGCCTAAAATCATTCAGACGGTAGCAGGCTTCTTCCCTAACAAGAAGCCCATACCACTTTTTTTCGAGATAGTGTCTATGTGCAGTGTGGAATCATGGTCTGTATTGTGTGCAAAGAAAGGAGATTCTTCTGCTGAAGAGTAGCTAGATGTGAACAGATGTTGTGTTTATTTACCTCCTATCCTTAGGCATTCCACTAATAACTTACAGGTCGTGGAGCATGTCATATTGTTGAAATGGTGAATGAGCATGAAGTATTGTCCATGTCTCATGCTATTACTACAGTGTTGTCTGCATCATTGTGAGCAGTGTGTAATATGACACGTGTGTGGGTATCTGCATCTTCGTGAGATGTTCATAGAACACCAATATCAGTGCTGAAATTAATCATTCTGACCTCTTCTTTATTTCCAAATTCTCCGGGTACAATAACTTTAGTATTTCCAAAGTAATTGCTAAGAAGTTCCTCTGAGAGGAAACAAGCAAGATCTGCCCTGTTTTCCCCAATAGTAATACAATTCCTCTATTCCTTAGGTACTGGAATGATAGAAAGATTAATGTCCTTTCTGACTGGAGCTGCTCTCCTAGCTTGTTTTGTCTGAGTGCAACTTTTGATTGAGTTAGCACTACACCTGTCAAAAAAAGACATCAACTCTTCTGTACGGCACTCCAAGCTGCTTTACTTTGCTTATGAAGTATGTGGCAAGGTCTCCAAAAGAATTGGTGTTTGGAGGCATCCACCATAATAACTAAAGCCTAACCATGAGCTGCATGGACACTCAATGCCTTCAGTCACAAGTTTAAGTAAAGATGCCGTCTCAGAAACTAAGAGTGCCATACATTTCAGCCAATGACAAAGGCAGAGAAAGAAGTTAATTGACTGCAAATCAGTCTGCCTTCCTGCCTTATAAATAATTATTAGACAGCGAAGAACATTCCTGCCAGTCTCAATAATTTTCTTCCAGTCCTACCAAGATAAAACTCTGTAGAGATTTGCAGATGCCAGTGCACGAGGCTTGCCTATTGTATCACAGAAACTTGCTACAGGTTTTCCAGTTGAATGAAAGGGAATAAGCAGTTGCTTGATTAAGGCATGCTCCAGTTCTTTGCTTTGTTCCTTCCCTTTGAGAAATTATGACTGGATCTTTTTGGTACCCCAATCCTTATTCATGATTTGGTAGATCCCAGAATAGCTCAATGCTGTGCACCCAATTAAGTCAAATGATATAATTATTTTGAAAACAGCATCTTCATTTGAGTTATCTCTTCTTTTTAGAGCAGGTGTTCCCTCCTGACGGGCAACTGGTGACTTGAATCTGTACATACAGAGTTTTTTCTGTGAGATTCCACCGTGCTAGTAGTGGAATGACAGAGCCCACCACTGAAGTGTAAACATATATTTGGTAATGTCTACAAGTCTACCTCCATCTTTGCTCATGCAAACCACCCATTCCTGAGAATGGTCAGGATCAATCTGTAATAATGTCTGTTTCAATGGCAGCACTGTAAAATATGCTGACAAAAAAGCAGTTAGTTCATATCACAAATGTATGCTATCATATATCTGAAGTAGTCACTATGATCATACCTGACCGTGTATAAGAATATCTCCGACAGTGCTTCCTGATACATATGCCACATAAGTAACTTTAGCATCATATTGATGCAGGACCACCAAAATTCGAAAGTTGCACTGTCTTCTGGCCTCTTCACTCCACTGCAACTCATTTAAACTTTATTTTAATAAGAATGTTATTCTGTAACAGTGCATGACCTGTGAATACATTCTAATGTATAGCAGAGGGCATTAAGCACACAGTAGAGATTTACTAAGCTGCGCTATTGGCATCGGCCTGGTGTTGTGGGCATTATTTACAGTATTTTCTTTCATTTTGAGTTTTTTCTTTTAAAGTAAATTGTCATGTAGTTTATGATACCTTGCTGGGAATGTATAGATTGTTCAAATCAAATACACATTTTTCTTTAATCAATAGCTGGACTTTGAATGAATGTATATAATGTAGTTTTTTGGTAAGATATATCATGGTTAGACATTCTAACAGATTTAGGGGTACTGAAAACCCACTTTCAGCTTTTTGAATAAGTTCTGTGGGTTGATGCAGAATTGGAATTTGCCCAGACTGTATAAGGTGTGTTATACCCTCGAGTTGATAGTTTTCCATTCTATATTTTCTGAGCTAGGTATTATTTAATGTCACTTACGAAGCTGTATGTATGCATTTGTGTACAAGGTGATATGAAGTATCCATTTGACTGTATAGCAAGGATTACTTGGAAAAGCTCTAGATTTTCAGTATTATTTTAATGGTAATTTTATATATATATATATAAATATATAATTTGGGTCTCTTTCATTAGGAATACATCTGCTGTGGCAGACCCACATTTTGCACGAGATACACACATGAGAATAATCTTGGGAAACAGGATCCTGTCGCAGACAGCTGATTATAGCAATGCATTTCTTGGCTCAAGGTAAGAAAAAAATTTAAATATTTTTTTAATGTATCATTTATAAGCCTAATCCATTGTAGGGCCTTTTCATATGACTAATTTTCCATCTCACTTTCAAAAAACTTTTAGCAATAACTGTTCAAGTTGTAGTAGCATGGGTGCCAAGAAAATAAATTATTTAATTTTTGTAATAAAAATGTTTTGGATATGTAGATATGAGAAGAAAGGTTTAATAAATCTGTAATATAATCTTGATAACAAACAAAGGAGCTGGCAGTTTCTTCACTTACAATTCAGTTATGAAGTCTGGTTACTGAGAATTAAGATTGAAATGAACCTTAACATTTTTGCCTTACAGCTACTGAGTCATAAAAACAGATCTTCTTTCAGGATACTTGATCATGTTAGTCAGTTGAGCTGTGTCTTTCATGTTAGATGTAGGTATTTATACAGGAGGTTTGGGCATGAACTTGTTGTAATACCAAGGGACAACCTTTCTTGAGGCAATCTCTTATTGGTAGAAAAGTTGTTGTTAAGTCCATGAAAATTTTGCTTTGGTGGTGAAATAATGAAATAATTTAGGATGTTGCATCAGCCAAGAGACACTCAGCAGGAACTGGGGGCATTTAGCTGTGATGATGAACTTTGATATTTATATAAAGGTGGTATTCTAATAATTTATGAGCTGAGTGGAGCTGGGAATGTTTCATTTTATGCATCTGTGATCATAGTATGCATTTTATGACCTGGAGTTAAAGTGTACACTTGTCATAAAAATTTGTGCCCATAATAATTTGGCAACCATAAAAGTTGGTATAAAGGTACATTATTATAGATGCTACATAAAACAAATTTTGTATGATAATTCATGAATGTCTTTTCATGACTTGTCCATTAACTATGTACTGTTATGTATGTAAAATAGATCAAATGGATGTAATAAACAAACAAACACATATATAGTACAAGGGAAGTGCCATCTCACTTTTCATGTGGTGTATGTAAACAGTACTCAGAGCAGTATATATGTTAACACCATTCATGGCTCTGTCGCCAAGCCCTTGATGCCCTATGTACACCATGCCAGTGTCCGTACACCGAGCGTGGGCTAGTGCAATCACAATGGTCGCAGGCCGCTCCCTGGTCACCCCTGGCTGATTGGTCGAGTGGGTCAGACCAATGCCACAACAAGACAACATGGCCACTAATTCCAAGATGAATTCTCTTACTGGTTAGTGCTTCACACTACCATTAAATTAGTAAGGAATTTCAGGAAATGGACACAATAACAGGCATCACTGCACTATGTGACAACATGTGACACAAGGTGCATACATATTTCACAACAAAATGGATTAGCAGTGTGTGTAAGTAGACGTAAACCAACAGTGATTGCAGTACCAATATTTTTTTTAGTGTTCTTATGTGTATTTAGGTAAATTGTGTCAGTCATTCATTTTCGTACTGTAGTATGCCAGCACACCCCGCAACTTGACAGTTAATCAATTTTGCACTGCATTCATGCACATATTTAATAAATATTAAATTCACTTCAAAAGGCAAATGTATATTTTTGGTACATACCTTCAGTAAGTACAAGTGTAGTACGATATGTAAATGTACCATCAAAAGTGTTTCACCTACCTATATGTATTCTATAATTCATTTTCAGCAGACATTTCAAGGCAAATAAAGAGCCTATGTAGCAATTAAGGTGAAGGGTAACATGTATCTGAATCATCATGCTATGGAAGGGTAACGAGCATCACACCATTTCATCCTTTGCACAAAATGTGAGAGAAGTCTGTTTTTGGCACAAACGGCACCCAAAATTGGCGGCACTCATGTCATAATGATTAGATAATTGTAGCGGGGGTAAGGGGCTTCACACCTCGGGTTAATTACTTTGTATCAATATCAGTAACTGCAATAGTGTAACCTTAAGTCTGGAACCTTGCTAATTTCATTCATTTTCCCTGGGAATGTGCCCCACCAGTATTGATTCACTGCCCACCTGCCATTTTATGATTTAGTTTTCTCGTGTTCTTCTGAGCCTTTGTCTGCATCGACCAGTGCGAGGCCTAAGCCACACGAGTGTAAGTCCAATGTACAGTTACCACCAGTTTGCTTGAATAGATTTCAGTGAAACCAGATAAGCGTGTTTGAGTACATTAATTCTTGGCCGCCTCACTGTCGATTTTAATGTGATAGGCTCTGTAACCCATTCGGCTACTAGGGTCAATATAACAGTGATTTCAAGTGTTACATGTAATTTTTGGCATTTTAGTGGGCCCAAGACACACCAGAGGCTGCAACTGCTATGTTGAATGGGCACAGGATTACCAGGTCGGGTCTACGACCGCGCCTTGAGATTTGTCATGAGTCTTGTGCTAATCTGAGCTCTTAAACTGATTAGATGGTACCCAAGGAAACATCATCAATTTCCGAATTGTGCTGCTCATACATGACAGAATTGCTTTTTGCAATTTCAGGACACTTCAACTGACTGCTAAATTGAAATTTAATTCTCTTGACAAACCCAGAGATCCGTCAATGTGACATGACGTACAAGTTTCTTGCCAAACATGGTTAATTAGCAGTAAGCATACTGAGATGATGCACAACATAGCTGTATAAACTAACTGACAGAGTTTGAGAGATTGTGCCAGGAGAGAACCAAAGCTGGACCATAACTGCTGTAACTTTACACAAAGTTAACAAAACTTATACAAGGTAAGGGATGGGTTGTGCACTGACACAGATATGGATATTTTCTAATACTATTTCACTGCTGTGAAGCTTGGGTAAAATCAGTTTTTAACAAAAAATAAAATAATGATTTAATAATTCATTAAGTTACAGTAATTACAAGCATTGTATGATTATGTAAACCTCTTGATTTGATTTCTTGCTTAAAATCACCTACTTGTGCAAAATGGATAATCATGTAGGACACCTAAAACATTTTAACAATCAAGATGTAACATTTTTTGGTGAAAATGAAGCAGATATAAAGTGAAAATAAAACAGAAATTAAGTGGAAACAAAGCTGAAATTGGCACACAAAGTGGAAATGAAGTGGAAATTAAGCAGAAACTAACTGAATATTGGTTCTCAAAAAGGAAGGAAAAAAGAAAAAAATTAAGTAGATACAGTAGAACAGAGCAAAAGTGAAAAATAATTTGACGTTAAAATTGATTAGAAATTTTCCATAAGAAGAAATTCAGTGGGAATAAAGAAAGTACAAAGCAAGGACGAAGTGTAATTAAGTTAAAAGTAAGCAGAAACAGAAATTATGCTAACAAGGAACAAGCTTGAAATTAGAAATTAACTGCATATGGCCCACAAAGTGTGAATGAGGTAAACAAGTTTGAAAGTAAGCAGAAGGGTAAAGAAAACATTGTACAGTTATGCTTATAAGTAATTTTCATAACATCTGCAAGAGTTTTGTGAATGTTGGTCTGTTGTTTTGGTACCCACCATGTATGGAACTTGAGGGAACCAAATATCTCAATGACAATTCAAAATGGATAAGTTTTAGGGAAGTTTGTGGATATTCATCACTAAGATCTGAAATTGTGAAATTTCATAGTTCTCTCACAACTCAGTCATTATTTAATTTGAACATCATATTAGTTGACCCGCATCATACACATTTGTGTAACGTTCCCAGAGCTTGCTGCCCTAGATCTTCACAGTACCATTACTCATTACATTATCAATGTACACAACACAGTTGACAGTGTAACTTGGTAGCGCTTCATCTTTTCACTTGCATAAAATAGAACACACCACAAACCTCACAACTGGTGGGAGTGGCGATGAGAGGATCTGTGTTTACTCAGTCACTACTTGTGCATGTGAAACTGTATGCAATGGCATGTGTGAATGAATATGCAGCTAGATAACATGTTATTATTCATAGTGGCAGGCCATTAACTGCATTTGTAGGGCCACTGAGTTATTTTCAAAAGCCAATTGGAGATTGATTTTGGAGTAACCTTCATACGCAGACATTTTTCTTATCTCCTGTTGTTGTATAAAATATAATACTATAAACATTAACTTTCAGGTGCTTGTCACACACATAATATTTTTTAATGCATTTATATTGTAACTTATGAAAATGGTGGAAGGAGGGAGTGGAAGAGATGTATGCTCAACTAACACATACCAGCAAAAATAGAAAATAAAAAAATAAAAGGGTTCATATAAATCACCAGAATAGAAGAGTTTATTAAACAATCAAAACAAATTTCTTGCTATCATTTTTTTTATTTTTAGAGGCAAAAATTAGGTAACAACCAAAGTATATAATATTGTATCATTTTCATAGCCATCAAATTACAAACCTAGTTTTCTCAAAAGTGGATAAGAACTAACTGTAGCAACAGATATAACAAAAATTATGTAGATCACTGATAGGTTAACTCATTCCAAAAATCCAAATGTTACAAGAAGATGTAAAATTAACCATAATATAAATTACTAACTTTATAATGGTTTCTTGTTACTGCTATCGGCAGACGTGATGTACGTACTATGGGATTACCAAACAAATTGACATGACGAAACGTACTTGTAAGCAAATACGAAAACCCTGTGCTATCTAAAAAATATCTCAAGGAATGTAATCCATTATTAGATGTGCCAAATTGGGCACAGACATACAAGTTACAGCTAGCAAAACCTTGTTAAAAAGTCACTTTATCTAGAAAATAAATAATTAAGAGGCCTTGAAATTGATTGCCTTAGAAAACAGGCCACAAAATCAGTAGTTGCAATTTAGAGCCTTTCATGTCCTCAAGTAAACACACAAAGGTAGCATAGTCAAACGGTAAAGGGCTGAATAGGTCCTTGCCCAAAAATAAAAACACATGAAAATCCTGAAAAAAGAAAAGAAATAAAAATGGACAAAACATTATGCCAAAAATTAATTTAACCTGCAGGAGGGCTGAAATAAAATTTGGAAGAAACAAATACTTACAATTTAACTGCCTCACTGCATCATTACAGCCTGCCCAGCAATGAACAGCCACCGAAACACAGAAAATACTCTACACTACATAAAGAGGATGACATGCCTATAAGAAATACCAGTAGAAAGTGGCAGAGGCCTGCAAGTAACTCTAAGTCACTGACCAGCCTGACAAATAGCACTGCGCAGGTCTGGAGGTGAAGAAGGGAAAGGAGGGGAATAGGCATATGCACAAAAGAGGGGATAGAAGGGAAACAGAGGAAGTAGGGGTAGCAAGCTGCCACATGATGTGAGTTAGTAAACTGATGGGTGCGAACTTCAAAGGTAGTGCAATGGCAAACTTCTGCTGATTGTCAAGTTCATAAAAATTTCTGGTGGTACAGGATAAAGGGGAAAATAGGAAGTAAAGGAGGTGTTGGAGGAGTAGGGGTAGAAGAGAGAGAAAGAAGGGGCCTCGTGGGGCATCCACCACCATGATTTTTTTAACAGGCATCTGATGACTTGAGAAATATAACCAGTTCTTTAACAAATGAAGTCCAGTTTTTACCAGATAGAGCACTCAAAAACTTACCAAGTAAAAGAAAACTTGCGAGAGGAAAGTAATCCAGTGAGAGGACAGATATTTATGTAGGAAACAGCACTTTACTGTCTAAGATTAAATGCAGAGTACTTAACTTAAAATTAATAAATCCACCTGTAGTGATCTTCAACAGCCAAATAACAAATAAAGTCTATTAGACTAAAACATCCAATTATGTTATAACACATAAACATTCTGACTTACATAATAATAAAAGAACCATAAATTTAAAGGACTCTTTCTGTGCAACTTTATGAAATAAGAAACAAACTACTGAAATAGTTTTCATGATACAGTTACATGGATGCCGGAAGAACGTATCTGAGTTTGTGAGGGATGGAGGTCTTAATAAAAATTAAATAACTAAATTTTAATTTTAATTTATTCACACAGCTATTATTTACAGCATTAAATTATCTGTCCCTACTAATACTCTTTTTATTTCACAGTGAGCACAATATTTAATGTCTATTTCAACTCTAATTAATGCCCTTCTTTATGTCTCTATTTGGTTTTGTTAATTAACTTATACTCATCATTAACACTCATTCAGTCTGTATGTTGCCATCATTTGTAATGTTTTTCACTCACGCATCTAGTCCAATAGTTCAGCCTGCAGTCATTCTCTTCACTGCTCTGATATTCGCAGTCACAGATTTACCTCCCGCTGGTCACTTCTCTTGCCACGCGCTTCTCTTCTCACTGGCCGTCTATCGCTGAAACTCATCCATTCAATAACTGCCGGCTTGGAGGCCTGTCACACTTTTATATCAGTTGCCCTGACCATCTGGAAGGTTCAACGCACCCAGAGTCACACTGAGAGAAACGAGGTCAGTAATCCAGAGCATTCTTCAGATAAACGCAGAAATCCTATTGGCCAAAGGTCAGGAGCGGCGAGCCACCAAATGGTTATCGCAGCAGAATGCCTTCATAACTCAAAACGATGGTACGATCATCGCTTGCTTCTCATTCAAAACATTCCCTTGACTTGCTGCTCTGCTATCATATCACTACTCTGTCCTTCTCTTCCGCCCGCTCGCACAGGTTGGGCCAAAATCAGTGGTGTAGACCAGCGACATGTAACACTGCCCCCTCCTCAAGTCTGTTTGTCCTGAACAGAATCTGCAACATCATTGATCTTCTTCAGACTCCTGTAATGGCCTTCCCAATATTTTTGTATCTTCTGGCAGTACCCTTTTCTCCTCTGTTGGTTGTACAGCCACACCAGTTGCCCTTCTTGAAATACCTCACCTGACATTCTCCAATCATATCGCGTCTTCATCCTGTCACTATTTACCCTGAGGTGCCGTCGAGCAAAATCATGAACGCCAACAAGTCTGTTACATAATTTGCTGGTATAATCAGGGGCTACAGCTTCCTCTTCTGTCAGTCGACCAAACAGCAGGTCACTAGGGAGGCGTAGCTCTCTTCCAAACAGTATCTTTGATGGTGTTACCCTTGTGTGGAATTGTGAACTGCTAAGCACTAAGCAAGAAGAAACAATGACACCTTTGAATCCCAGTCCTTTTGGTTGTCTGCACAAAGATCGACAGGTACTGCTCAAGAGTGCAGTTTTGCTTCTCGACCATTCCATCAGACTGATGGTGTAATCTTTTTCACCCCCAAAATATTTATTACCTCCTGGAAGACCGCAGCTTCAAATTTTCATCCCTGATCAGAATAGTGTTCCAGTGGCACCCCAAACATTGAGAAGACATGTTCTATGAGTGCCTCAGCCACAGCACGTGCTTCTTGGTTTGGTAGGGGAATTACGCCAGGCCACTTAGTAAAGTAATCTTGGGCTACCAGGAGATACTGATTACCTCTCTCTGTGACAGGCAAGGGTTCCAGAATATCCACTGCCGTCCTCTCGAATGGGGCTCTAACATTGTATTTCTGGAGGTGACCTTGTTCCGTGGTCCTTGGGCCCTTCCTTGCCGTGCAGTTGTCGCACATTCAGCACCACTTCTCAACATCCTCCCAACTATGAAGCCAGTAGAATCTCATTCTAACTCTGTCAAGGGTCTTATTAACACCAAAGTGCCCACTGGCTGCCGCATTATGCAGTTCCTTTAAGACTTCGAGAACCTTGCATTCTGGAAGGACCAACTGTAAGCATGTGTGTTTTCCATCATTACTTTCCCAGTTTCTGTAAAGTTCACCATTCTTCAGTATGAGGGAATTCCATTGTGCCCAGTATGCTTTGACTGCTGCGCTCAGAATAGATATCTCTTCCCATTTTGGCCGACAGCCAACTTCTTTCCACTTTAATAATGGCTGCAAAGTGGGATCATTCAGCTAATCTTTCTTAATATCCTCATCACTTCAGGTAGATGACCCATCACAAGATAAATAACCTTGAATTCTTGTCCTCTGTACCTTCAGTCATTCATCACTCTTTTCTTCCTGATGTTCGCAATGAGGACAAAATGGCTCACATGGCCTCCTATAAAGTGCATCTGCATTGCTGTGAAGCCATCCAGATCTATGCTGTATTTCAAAGTCATATTCTTGAAGATGCTATATCCACCACGCTATTTGACCTTCGGGGTTCTTAAAACTTATTGGCCAGCACAATGGAGCATGGTTGGTTCACAGAATAAAATGTCTACCATAAAGTTAAGGGTGGAAGTGTGAAATTGCCTTCACCATGGCCAGAAGCTCCCTGCGTGTAACACAGTAATTTCTCTCAGGCTTATGCAATACCTTACTGAAATATTCTAGTGGTCTTTCCTTCACATCTTGAACCTGAGATGACATAACTCCAACGCCTACATCACTAGCATCTGTGTCGAAAATGAATACACCCTCACTTTTCAGGAAGCCCATTACTGGTGGAGAAATCAGAATTTTCTTTAGTTTACTAAAAGCATTTTCACACTTAGTGGTCCAATGAAATTTCCTTTTTACCTCAGTCACTTCATGTAGTGGCTTGGCGATCATGGCAAACTCAGGTACAAATCAACAGTAATAGGCACATTATCCTAGGAAACTTCGCACTTCAGTTTTGTCATTTCATGTTGGCCAATTTCTTATTTCTTTGGTCTTCTCGGGGTCTGATTTGATTCCATGGACTGTCAGTACATGTCCCAAGAAATTAGGAACCAGTTTCAAGTTGGCTGCGGCCACTTTCTGGAATACAGAGTCTAAGCATGATAGGTGCGCTTCAAATGTCCTTCCCATCACAACAATATCATCTAGGTAACCCTGACAGATATCTAAAGGCAAAACTTTTTCCATCAGGCTTTCGAAGGCGTCTGGGCATTACATAGCCCAAAAGCCATACTTTTGAACTGCCTAGTTCCTTTCCCTTGGACACAATATACAGTTTACTTTTGGTCCTCTGGGGCCAACTCACACTGCCAGTACCCACTCTTCATGTCTAAAATAGAAAACCATTGCGATCCTGCTAGGCTATTTAATGTATCATCTATTCTTGGAAGCATATAAAAGTCTTTCTTTGTCACATTATTAAGCTGGCGATAATCTACACAAAACCTCAGAGAGCCATCTTTCTTGTTAACAAGAACAATGGGGGATGACCATGGACTAACTGATGGTTGTATCACATCTATATCCTGCCTCATGCAAAGCCAGTAGCAGTCCTGTTGGTGGCTGCTTTATGGGCCTATCTCCATCTATTTGGTGACAGGTCGTATCAGTCCTTCCAAGGTCATTTGGTCCACACGGGAAGGCATCCCTATTTCTCTGTAGTAATTCAAAGACAGCCTTCGTAGCGCGGGATGGCCAGCTGGCTAAGATGGCCAGCTGGCTAAGAGCACTACGTAAAAATATAAAAGTACGATGGCAGAGAGGCCTCTGTATTTGCAATATATTATTATAGTACTTCTGGTAAATAGCATTCTATTTGTTCTACTCTAGATTTTTCTGGAACATTTGGAAGTACCTGTGTGACCTGCTTGCAAATACCTATCATGGTCTCCTCCTCAAGACGAATGGCACTACCTGAGAAATTTATAATTCTAACTGGAAAACTGTCCGAATTAGAAAAGACCAAAGTCCTTGCTACAATGACATTACCTGGCAGGATGTGATCCCTCTCTCCTGGCTCAATTAAACCCAAACACTTGACAAATTTTCCTCGACATCTGCCTGTAATGACAATTTCACTAGAAGCAGGCAGCACAGTAGATTGATCACATACTACTGGGCAGCTAATTGGGGAGGACAGATCATTCCTTTTTGACATCACCAACTCTGTACTACCTACCTGTAGCACACCAAGTCAAGTATCGATACAGCACCCCAACCTACATAGTACATCAAGCCTCAAAATACATTCATCCTCTATTTCTACTATGTAAACATTGTGCTCTATGCTAATGTCACCAAGCCCCAAGATCACTTTTATCCTTAGCACCGTTCCATGCTGTCGCTGGGGGATCACTGGAAGGAAGGCCGTAGGATGTCTAGTCTACTACTTTTATTGTCGCCCCAGTGTCGACGACCATCTGGAAAGGAACATAATTTGGGCCCCTTCCACCAGTATTGCATTGCAATCCTGTTTCACCGACCATACATGTAAGAACATTGTGGCCTTCGATCCAGCAGTCACCGACCTTCACCCTCTAATATCGGTGTTTACAAGATTTACGAATGTGCTGTATTCTCACCTGTCTCTCGTCGCTTTTCCCTTGGCTGCTGTTGTGAGCAGTATGCTATCAGGTGCCCCGGCTATCCACATGACCAACACTCAGGCTGTTTATTGTTTATGTGTATAGCAGG
>NQII01000078.1:1294004-1374706 GCA_002778355.1 Clitarchus hookeri | reverse complement strand
CCCCCTCCTCTGCGGAGACTATCTGCGGGTAGCACACCGTCCGGCACAGAAGGAGCAGGCAGTAGTTCTGTGGCGCCGAGGCCGCAGGTTGTAGGTGTCTTGTTGCCGTCCTGGACATGGTGCGGACGTCGGCTGCTTTGGCATGGGCAGTCCACTGCAGTTGGTGACGCGCAACGTCACTGCAGGCCGGACATGCGTGCGCTGCCTTGTGTCGTGGTCGTCATGAGAGGCAGGGATATGGCAAACTGGCTGCGTCGCTGTCCTCGCTGCCACCATCACTCCTGCTGATGATCCACCGGCCCCACTGCCACAGGTAGCGACCCGGGCTGGCAGTAACCAATGGGGGTTGCTCACCCTGCTGTGTCTCCTCGACTTACAGTGGTGTCCCTGCTGTGGCTCTGCCCTGGTACTTCACCCCTTTGTTTGCATTATAAACCACCAGAGACTGCCCTGACACTGTCAGCAGTGCATCAGGAGGTCCTGGGGTGTCAACTAGAGCTGGCAAGGTGAGGGAGCTTGGACCCCCATCGAGGTGAGCACCGCGATGCCGGGCTTTATGATGCGGGCAGGGCATGTGGCTTCTTCGTCTGGCTGCTGCTGCTGCAGTGGCTGAGGTAGTGCCTGTGTGTGGATGGCGGCACCTGGTGGTGCTGCCCCGTCAGTTGTGAGGTCCTGGTGTTGTCGGGCCAGAGAGGGTGTGCAGCGGCCCCTCGATGGAGGGTCCTGTCTCATGTTCTGCTACCATGTTGGTATTGCTGACACCGTTGTCGGATGGCCATCATGGGACACGTTGGCACCAGGGGCGGTGTCAGCATCAACGTGAGCCAGTACGAGAAGAGGTCATCCCGGTGGACCTTGGCCCTCTGTCGTCTGCTGAGTCAGACCAAGTAGGTTGTCGGCCCTAATGTCTGCAGTATCTCATGCGGCCTGCTCCACTTGGCTACAAAACCCACACAGAAGATCTTGAGGGCTGTGGATTGTGGTTGTGCACGGACGAAGGACTTGGTGCCCTGGCCAAAGGCAAGGTGGTGGTTGTGTAGTGGTCGGCAGCCACTGCGCGATGTAGCATTGCTGGTGATTGCATACCTCCTCATGCTCCGTCTCATGCCGCTCGTGCTGGTCGTCGCTATCCGCTGGGTCACTGCCGCCAACTGCTCACAGGCAGTCGAACTCGCCAGACAGGGTGAGGTTGTGACCCAACAGGACGTCGGCAAGTGACTTGCGGTGGCGGCGTTGACTCACCGAACGAGGCTGAAGATGGCGGTAGGCAGGTGTTTAGTTCAGGTGGTGTGCTGCTCTATCACATGGAGACATAACTTGGTCTCCAGGTCCTGGATGCGGTGCTCCGTGGGGTTCCTCCGTGGGGTTTGCGCGGGGGTAATATATCGCCGTCATGAGATGCTGCACTCCCAAACATGTGTACACTTCATTCCTCTTCCGGTCAGTAAACTGGGTGCCATTGTCTGTCAACAAATTCTGCGGGTAACCCCATGTAATGAAAAAGTCTGTCTGCAACACCTTCGCCACACTTGTCGTGCGTGCACTACTGCCAGGGTAGGCCTCTACCCCATCACTAGAAGTTGTCTGTTACTACGACTATAAAGCATTTACCCCCTGCTGTTCTGGAGTATGGCCCCATCAGGTCAAGGAACATTGTCTTGAAGGGCTTTGTGGGTACTAATGCCTGCTGTTGCTGTACCCCATCAGTTCGCCATGACTTAAACTGGTTGAACTTGGTGCACTTTTGCATGTACCCAAGTGTCAAGTTGATGAGTCCAGGCCAGGAAAAGTGTTCGCACATGTTACAGATTGTTTGTTCCATCCCTGGGGGAATAAATAACTGCCACGCATCATGATTGGTTGGTGAACAAGTTTCTAGCTTACCGTCTCCATGCACCAACACTTGACGGCTTTCTTGGCACAATGGTCTTGGTGTTTGGTGGTGAGTGCACACTCAAGCTGCATGTTCAAGATGTCTTGGTAAATTTTTTTAAAGTTAGGTTATTGTTGGTGGCTTTTATCTGGTGTATGCTTACCTCACATAGCATTTCCTGCATGGTTTGTGGCAGGATCTCCTCCCATTCTGCATTGTCCTGCACCACAACATCGGTGCATGGTGACCTCAACAGTGCATCCACAAGTTGGTTCTCACTGCCTGGGACATGCTCCACGATGAAGTCATAAGCTTGAAGAAGCATTGCCCAACGGGTCAGCTTGCTGCAGGCCTCGTGCATGTTGTGGAGCCAGACCAAGCAGCAATTGTTGGTGTAAAGTGTTTTAATGTGGCACGCGCACAGTTATAGCCGGCTTTAAGTTGCCACTCGGCTGTAACTCACCACTCGACTAGCTCAAGACGGAGTAACACGAGGCTCTTTAAAATGGACGCCAATTAAATATGAAATAAAGTCAAGTTCCAGTTTGGTTTTGTTCCATACTTTTATTTACCATTCAAGTGACGCAGTTCACATACGAAGTTCAGAGTACGAACAGGTTTCAGATAACCACACAAGTGCAGAACAGCGCCACAGTTGTTTACGAATCAATTCATTTCTTAAAAACTTGTATCGCAAGAAGAATAAATGCAGCGACCTCCCACACTGCCGGAGAAATAATCTAGCAAGTTCAAGTTTGCCAGTGTGGGGGTTAGCGCCACGCCCGACGCAGCCTAGGCGAGCACTGGATGATGACTCACTTCCAACTGACGTCAATGGTGACAGGCACACGTGTACTTGTGCTGCCTATCACCCCCCCTCTCCCCCCAGATAAGGGCCTGGCGTGGGCTGCCACCTCCACAAGTTATCTAACTGCGTTGTACAAAACTTGTCGACGCAGTCTGAAAAAAGCTAATCTAATGCTGACGCTTAACAAAAACTCAAACTTTCGAAACGGCAACCGGACCCTTTATAAACGTAAAACAGCAGACGTATGCCTGATAAACTATCACGGTAAACAAACCACTACGGCTTTTAATTTCAAACCCGATAAAAATATTATGAATCTTAGCAAAATGAACAAAACTGAAACATGTGTCCCAAAAATTAATAATACTGCGTCATTACAGCGTGAAGCACTGGCACTCCAAGTACAATGGTACTTCTTAACCGACCATACCACTTCCAAGTATTCACATTCATTGGTGTACCTCTGCTCAGTCGGTCCGAACTTGGCACTGACGTAGTCAATGACGTGATGCTCGCTGTTGTCACCACACTGGTATATCACTGCACCAAATCCTTCCTGGCTTGCATAAATCTGCAGGTAGAGGTGGTTTTTGGGCTCTTGCCTTGCCAAGGTGGGCATGCTTGGAAACGCACTTTTATTTGCTTGAACGTGTTGGCGGCAGCGCTGTCCCACTGAAAATTCCGCTGTGTTGACAGTGGTTCAGTGAGTGTTGCGGTGATGACGGCAAAATCTTGGATGTGCTCCCGGAGTCAGTTTATTAGCCAGAAGAACTTCCACAGCTGCTTGCATGTACATCGTGGTGGGTACTTGTCGATCAATCGTAGATGTTCGGCGTTAGGCTTGTTGCCTTCTTTGTTGACAATATGACACAGGAAGTCAATACTTGTATTCCTGAAGTAACATTTTGCAGTGGCACACATGAGGCCATTGGTGGCCAATCTCTCAAACACAAGTGACAGGTGACGTAAGTGGTCCTCCCAATTCGCCGACCATATCACCATATTGTCAAGGTAGGTGAAGGTTAAATCGCAGATGAGGCCGTCCAACAACCATACCATCATAGCCTGGAAGGTGGCCTGTGCCCACTTCAGGCTGAATGGCATGGCGCAGAACTGGAAATGCCTGCTGTCAGGGGCCGTGAAAGCTGTCTTGCCATGGTCTTCAAGCTTGACTGGTACTTGCCAATAGCCACTCTTGAGGTCAAGGGATGACATGACCTTGGCTTGCCCTGACGAACTGAGGGCATCCCTAACACTAATGTACGGTGGTAAAGCTCTGCATATCACTTGATTTACCGGTCAAAAGTCCACAAAAAACCTCTAAGTGCCATCTTTCTTTGGTGCCAGTGTTATTGCAGAGTTGAACTCACTGTTAATTGGTTCAATGACACCGTCACTCAACATCTTGTGAATCTATTGTTTTGTGATTTTAGCTTGATGTGGTAAATAACTGTGTTGTTGCTGTAGATAGGCCACTCGTGCACTAAGGGTGTTACATGTTCTGCTAATGTGGTCTGGTAGAGTGCGTCGTGCACAGCACACACATCCCGTCATTCATAAAGAAGTTGCTGGAAAGCTGCCTGGTGTTCTGGGGGGATGTTGTTGTCAAACTCCATCAATGAAATTGCCTGTACTGTATCAGCTGGCCCCAGCCAATATTTTACACAGTGTGTCGTGCCTTAAAGCCGAAATGGATTCAATGAGCTGCGGGTTCTACAATGGTAGTTTGCTCCGCGAGCCACGTTACTGGCATCTTCCTGTCCTTAATTTTTTCACACCATTATATTTATGCATTTGAAGCTTAGATATAGGGTGCAATTATGCTTTTCAATACCTTAAATATTAATACACTATAGTTGAACTCATTGCAAAAAATATTAGGACCATCCTATTGGATTGGTTAGTGCTGAAATCTGCCCACTTCATTATGTGAATAGTGCCCTCCAGCTGGAGGTTTTTTCTCTCCGCACCTAAACATGCCAGGGGCTGGGAATATAAGGCGTGCCAACAGCAAGACATGTCAGCAACTGTCATCATGACAGGACACTGTTATGAAACATATTCTGTATTTAATATATCAAATGTCCATAGTATCACAGTAATCTGCCAAAAAATTTGTATATTTTACCACTAACCATACAACTCAATGACTTAAAAGTATTAATTTTCTTATTGTGTTTCTTTTTTTCATTGTTATATGCAAGTGGGCCCGAAAATAACAAATTATGAATGATTGTTCCATTACCTTAGCCTTGTATCTGATTGAAACTTTTTTTTAAATATGAACTTTTAATTTTTTATTATGTATATTATGATGTCCACACTGTTATCCATTGTGTATATAATTTAATATTAACTGAAATATGTAATACAGAAAAATTTTTTTATAACCATAACAACTACACTGAAGAGCCAAAAAAACTGGTATAGGCATGCGTATGCAAATAACAGAGGTATGGAACCAATCAGAGTAACGCGATGCGGTCGGCAGCTAGATCGGTTAATGCTGCTACAATGGCAGGTTATCAAGATTTAATTGAGTTTGAACGTGGTGTTATAGTCGGCGCACGAGAGATGGGACATAGCATCTCCGAGGTAGTGATAACATTTGGATGTTTGCGTACGACCATTTCACGAGTGTACTGTGAATATCGGGAATCCGGTAAAACATCACATCTTCGACATCGTTGCGGCCGGAAAAAGATAGTAAAAGAACGGGACAAACGACGACTGACGAGAATCATTCAACGTGACAGACGTGCAACCCTTTCTCAAATTGGTGCAGATTGGATTTGTGGACTGCCCTGCAGGATTCATGGTGTGAATTGCCTCCTGCATACCTTCAGACATTAGTCGATTTCATGCCACATCGTCTTGCGTCACTTCTGCGTGTTCAGGGGGCCCTACACGATATTAGGCAGGTGTACCAGTTTTTTTTTTTTTTTTTTGGCACTTCAGTGTATTAAAAATAGTTTGCACACATTTTAGAAGAAGAGTCTCAGATACAGTTTACCCACTGTTACTACATTACTGGTTCAACATTGTAGTAACAAAACAAGGTTAAATCATTAATTTTTACAGAAAATATTCAAGCTAGACTGATAGTTTTACACATATGGCTGTTGGATACTGACATGTTTTGATTTTGGGTTCATCACTTTTCCTGCCTTTTTGACACTTCTTCGGGAGGCCATTGCTTTAATGTAGAATATTTCATGTATCATGATAGCAAAGAAGTTTGACAAGCAATCTTCTAAAATTCTTGGCTGTCATTCTTAATCCTACTAACACAATAAATGTGAATGTGTGTGTGTGCGTGTGTGTGGGTGCGTGCACATGTGTGTGTGCGTGCACGTGTGTGTGTGTGTTTTTTTTACCACTCGGCTTTATAACACCTGAACGGATTTTGATGAAACTTGGTATGTAGGTACTTTAGGTCCTGGAATAGGACATAAGATACTTTTTATCCCGGCAAATTGCACACGGGTCCAGGGGAATAACAACAAAACTAAATTCTGCAACGGCCAGGAACGTGACAGAAATATGTTTTTCCTCTGGTGTCAGAATTTATTAGTCGCCCAAGGACCTCTGAAATGGCTTAATTACTGCTATCAATCGATAACAACCGGGACCAAATATTTAACGTGCCCTCCGAAGCCCAGAAGCGCTTAGATGTTATGCTACTAAACGGTCACCCATCCAAATGTGTGCCGCTGGGAACGTTGCTTAACTTTGGTGATCTATTAAGATCTCTCAGCCAAGTGCAAAAAGTAGTACCTAGGTACACTTATTTCTTAAGCTACAACTTGATGAAACTCACGTTTTGATTTTCATACATCGACGCTGGAAAGCGGAAATGTGGTAACTACGCGATAGTTGCACAGATACACTCCAAAAACAATACACTACTTCTTGGCTATCAGATGAAAAATATTTCCTTCCTTTTGGGTTGCCGTAAACAGTTTAAAACCTACACCAACATAGTTTAATTTTATAATTCTGTTTTCACATAAATTAATTGTCTTTTCCCAATTTATTTACTAGTGTATCACTGTAAAACTCAATTCTAACCAGGCGAAGCCACGCCGGTTCAATAGTAGTATATATATAAGAAATAGAATACAGAAAACCTGCAAGAAGTGTACTTCAACTACCATACCATAGTTTGTACAAAATAATAAAGATGAAAAAAACAATTGTCTTTTTTGGCATAAACATGTAACTTAATTGGTGTTTGAAAATGTTGAGATAAAAATCAGTTAAATCGGTAATTGCAAGAAGGGCTTGAAACGTGCAGCTACGTGCAAAAGTAATGGCAATATTTTCAATCTGCTATGAATTTCGTGTTTTTCAAATTCATGAGTTTATTATTGGAGCCTAAATTAATTTTGTTTTGTTTAAGTTGTTGGAAACCAACTTAATAGAAACATCACACTGTATGTGTAACAGGAATCTCTAAGTTCTAAGTTCAGTAACTTCTGTAAATAATGACAAGTAATATCTGGAGCTAGTTTCTCTGAACAGTATAGAAAGGAACACACAAATTGTATCATTCTATATGTACATTTAAAGATGACCAAAGGCATCCTTGAATCAAGATTTAATTGATTCAATTAATTAATATATTCAAAAATTAATATTACAATGCTATCAAAAATTTTTGTTTTTGTACCTCATTCCATTATTTGTGTGCAATTATAAAAATATTTACAAAATAATTGTGTTTTAATTGTTTTTAGAAGTCATCACAATGATAGCAAGTAACACATATACTGCTTGAATCAATTTTGCGATAAAGAAGAAAAACAGAGTAGTTAAGTATTGTTATCTACAGAGACAGCAAATATAAGGGCTGCAGAGAACTGTTTTAATTTGTATTTATAAGACAATATAACAATGCAACAAGTATGAATACATTTCCCAAATAAAGGTATGCATTGTAATTGGTTAGGTGTGTGATGACTTACATTCTAAATCAATATGTAAGTACTTTTCAATTCATTATACATGTCTATGGCTGACCCAGGATAACCAGTCAGGTTACCTATTTAGAATACTCAGCCATGGAAGTCACCTTAAGTTCAAAAAGAAAGGGTTTTTGGCATAAAAGAGAATTAGTACTGCCCAGCCATATTCATTTAGAGGAATGATTTTTGGGTATAAGTCTTATTGACCATTGATCGCAGTGTTGCTAGCACGGTTACAAGATGCCAAGTGGCTTTGGGCATTAGACGCTTCTAACGGGTTTTGGCAGATCCCGTTGACACAAGCTAGTGTACCACTCACTACATTTGTCACACCGTTTGGACGATACAACTTCAACCATCTACCATTCTGGATTAACTCAGAGTCCAAGCATTACCAGCGCCCAGTGCAGCAGCTAGTTGGGGGGCATGCCAGGTGTCGTTAGCCATGCAGATGACATATTGGTGTGTGGCCCTACAGCAGAAGGGCCTGACCAATGGCTGGAAGAATTGCTCGGCAAATTAGTGGCAAGTGGAATTACCCTCAACAAGTCAAAGTGCAGGTTTTGGGGGAAGACAGTGAAGTTCTTGGGACTTGTAATAACAGAAGGTACAGTGCAGACAGATTAAGACAATACTAAAGCGATTAAGAACATGCCAGAACCAACTAATTTGACAGAACTCTGAAAATTCCTGGGTATGGTTATATATTTGATGAAATTCATCTTAAAACTGGCAGAAAAAACCCAGCCACTACGAACGTTGCAGTGTTAAAGACTCAGAATGGGTATTGGTTGGATCCCTAGTGACAGACTGTGAAGCAACTGAAGAAGAAAATAGCTCAGCGGCCCACATTAGCACTATTAGTAGGGTACAGACATAAGAGTGTTGGCAGAAGCTTCCTCATATGGGATAAGGTGTGTTCTAGAGCAGCATCAACACGGAGAATGGAAGCCAGTGGCATTTGTATTGCGAAGTCTGAGTAAGGTTGGATCAAGATACGCCCAGATAGAGAAGAAGTCATTGTCAAGTCCTGGATATATGAGAAATTAAAAAATTATGTGTTGGGCTCCAAGTTCAAGATATTGACCAATCACAAAACACCAGTGACACTGCTGGCCACAACACCACTGAAGGAATTGACAGTAAGGCTCACTTGATGCTCATCTGGCAGATGTAAGCAACCCCATGCCACTTATTCACTCTACACCATGCCAGCCGACCTTGTCATTAAAACCCTCCCTTCCCCACCACCATGGCCCCTTACATGCCACTGCTTGCTGACTACATTCTCACGCATCGCCTTCCACCACCGCTCATTGCAATGCTGCCAACATTTCCATAACAAATTTCCCAAGCAAAACCAGTTACATTTTTTTTCCAACTCACACAACAGAAATCAACTGGCCACTGCGGCATTGTTCACACCAGGAACAGCCAGTGTTACCACACCATCAAAATTTCAATCACTGCCTACATTCACGGGTTTACCCACAGACAACCTATTAGCATTCCTGGAGGACTGCACTTCATGCCTCCGACGCTATTGCATATGCAACAAAGAATGACCAAACTGTGTTGGACCGAAACTCTCTGGGGAAGCATACTCTTGGTGGCAGTCAATGACACATTATAGCATACAGTGGGAGCACGTTTATGTCACTCCAAGCACAGAGCAGGTTCATGCTAGAAAAGCAACAGCCAAGAGAAAAGCTCACCATGTTTATCATCTGCAAGATTCACCTGATTAAATGGTTTCACCTGCATCTGTTTGAGCAAGAGGTATTAGAAGTAGTGACTGAAACAGTGCAACACTTGCAGACATTGCAAGTGAACATTGCAAATTTCGAAATGAATCAAAGTTTCATTCTTTAGGCTAACCTAGGGAAAAAACCAGTGTGTCATCAACTTCTAACACCAGCCAAAATTGACCCAAAAACAAACAGTGCAAGTGACAGTGCAAAAGTAGCATTGTGAAGTTGGATAGAGACAAGGTTCCACCAACTCCATGCCATTACTGTGACGGAAATGAATGTCACTGGCATAGTGCATATCCCAACAACCTGCATCTCCGAAACAACCAACAGTGCTACTAGTGGTTCGGGAAACGGGAATCAGGAGTAAAGGAGTCGAACATTCCAGACACCACAGTTTCAAGCAGTGCTACCAACTCGACTCTGCAAAAAAAAATAACACTCTTAAACCAAATTAACAGCAGTCATTCATGGTTCATACATATTTTTGTTCTCATTAATGGTCATCGTCACATACTCATTGACACAGCCACATCACATAATTTCATGCAGCCTAATCTAGTGAACTCAAATGTTATTGCACCAACCACTCATGTAATTCATTTTGCAACAACCCAGCATACTGGGACAACCAACAGTTACAGTGTGCATCAGGGACTTAGAAACAATCACCACTGCAATAGTTACACTGGACATCAGAGAAGACGCTATCTTCGGTGTACCCTGGCTAACTGAAAAAAAAAAACCACCATCGTGGAACCTGCGGCCCACCGTATCCATTTTGGCCTTAAGGAGAGACATACTGTGTATAACCTTGACTGACAGCCAGCTGACACAGTACCCGCAGTTTCATTGTCAGAGTTAGACAGTGACATACCATGATAACACTTATGCTTTTCAGCACAGTTTCTCAATGAACGAAGTGTTATGCTTGTTGCCCACGATGCGCTCAGGCATACCACAGTAGCGAAATATGCAATCCTGTTGGTGCAAGAACAGCCTATGTACATCCTGCCATGCAGTTTTTTTACCACAACAAGCCAAGATTATCAAACCATTAATTCATGAAATGTTAAGTAATGGTGTCATTGAGCCAACAAACAGTGAATTTAATTCTGCAATCAACCTAGCACATAAACAAGATGGCACATGGCGATTTTGTGTTGACTTTCAGCTGGTGAATCAAGTGATTTGCAGTGCGTTGACACCTTACATCAGTGTTTGGGATGCTATCAGTTCGCTTGGGAAAGCCAATGTCATGTCATTCCTCAGTCTCAAGAACAGATATTGGCAGGTATCCGTCAAGGTAGAAGACCATGGAAAAACAGCTTTCACAACCCCTGACACCAGATGCTTCCAGTTCTGCACTATGCCATTTGGTTTGAAGTGCGCACCAACCACTTTCTAGGCCATGATGGTCTGGTTGTTGGATGGTTTCAGTGGAGAGTTCACCCTCACCTACCTTGACGTAGTGGTAGTGTGGTGAGATATCTGGGAGGACCACTTACGTCACTTGTCATTTGTGCTTGAGAGGCTAGTCATCAGCAGTCTCACATGCTCCACAGCAAATTGCCACCTCGAAAAGACCAGTGTTGACTTTCTAGTACACATAGTTGATGCAGAAGGCAACAAGCCAAGCAATGAATACCTTTGGCTGATCAATGAGTGCCAATCATCTGGCATGCGCAAACAGTTACAGAAGTGCTTTGGCCTTATCGATTGGCTCCGGGAATATAACCATGACTTTGCTGTCATCATCACCCCACTCACTGCCTTCCTGTCACTGCAGAAGTTGTTTCAGTTGGACACAACTGCAGATGATGTATTCTAAAAAAATTAATTAAGTTTCAGAATGCGCCCAACACTTGCAAGATATGACCCAACCAAGCACTTGTAACTGCAGACAGATGATAGCCAGGATGAGCTATGAGCAGTTTTCTACCAGTGCGGTGACAATGTGAGCAACTCATAATTGATTACACCTGTGCTAAATCTGGTCCTACTGAGCGGAGATGCAATGTCAGCGAATGTGAGTGTTTGGCAGTAGTGTGGTCAGTCAAGAAATACTATGCGTACCTTGAGTACCAATGCTTTACACTCCGCACCGATAATCAATGCTTGGTTTGGCTGCACAACATGAGCGAGACATGAAGCAAACTGACCCATTGGGTACTACTCCTTCAGGCTTACAACTTCATCATGGAGTATGTCCCGGGCAGTGAAAACCAGCTTGCAGATGCACTTTCCAGATCACCTTGTGCAGACATCTTGGTACATGATGATGCAGAATGGGAGGACATAATACTACCAGCCACATGGGAACTGCTAAGCGAGATTATCCTGCAGCAGATCACTGCCACCAACAGTGATCCCATCTTTAATGAGTTGTTTGAGCAGGTGTTTCACATGCAGCAGGAATGAGCACTCACTCAAAAACACTGTGAGTGTTGTGATACACAAAATACCAAGTGCTTGTGAGTTTTTGATTGTAGACTGGAGTTGTTTTCATTCACAGCACATGATGTGTGGAGAGTGTTTGTTCACCTCACCACCAGAGAGTGAGTTCTGAATTACACACACAATAGCAGTGCAGCTGGACACCCAGGAACCAAGCAAACAATACAGAATGTATGTGAACACTTTTTCTGGCCTGGACTGACCTGTCACGCTAGGCAATTTGTGCAACAATGTGTTAAGTGCAATCAATTCCAGTCGCGGAGAACTGATGGGACCCAACAACAGCAAGCATGTATACCAAACAAGCCATTTGAAACTGTGTCAATTGATCTCATGAGACCTTAACTCCTAACAGCAAGGGGGAAGCGATTTATTGATGTGGTAACTGACAATTTTTCTCGATGTTTGGAAGCATATCCAGTGAACAGTGCATGGGCAACAAGCATGGCAAAAGTACTTTAAGTGGACTTTTTCATGTGTTCAGGATACCCACAGAACCTACAGACTGACATTGGCTCACAGTTTACTGGTCGGAAGTAGCGTGATTTGTGCAGACACGGGAATGAGATACATCAAAACAGCAGTGTACTACCTGTATGCAACACCCACGGAGCAGCACAACCAAGACATGAAGACGTAGCTACGTCTCCATGTGGGTGAATAGCACAACAGCTTGGCCAAACACCTGTCTGCAACCCCTTCACTGGCTGCTGGTGTGTCATAGCCGCCACCAGCATGTAACCAGCTGACATTCTGTTGGGACACAACCTCATGATGCCAGTTGAGTTTGACTATCCATGTACAGTTGTCAGCAGTAATGCAGTGGACAGCGGCATGGCATGAGTGAATAGAGCAAGAGAGAGTGTGTATGTACCAATGCCTCTACATAGCTCAGTTGCTGCCCACTACCATGAGACTGTCACCCCATTTTCGGCCATTACAACATGTTTACGTCCATACCACCATCAATCTGCAGCCTGCAAGGACTTCTGCTCAGATTTTGCAGCAAAATGAAGCAGATGACACTAGATTTTACAAGTTCTGGGATGTACAACATATTTGGTCCATCTCAACTGATGCAGGCGGGTCCGAATCCATCGAGACGACCTCTGCCTCGTCACAGCTGATGATGCCTCTGCCGACACCAACCCTGGTGCCGAGACACCCTCTGACAGTGATGTCAGCAATGACTACAACAGTCTAGTCAACAACAGCAAAACGGCAGATGACACAGAAGCGGAGTCACCCACCAGTGACTCACTGTGCTGGCTCTTTAGTCCAGCGACACCCAGCATTCCAACATCCCTAGGGGACACTGTGAAAGGAGCACCATCCCAGATGGCGAGGAAACACCAGAAGCTCCCACAACCTCAACAACTACAACAACACAGCAATGCTGCAGTAATAAGAAGACACTGGACAGCCCGTCTGCATCACAAAGCCTCGTATCATGGCATCCACCTTGCCAGCAAAAAAAGTGCATCACAATGTGCTATGCTAATCTCTCTTCACACCTCAACAGCCTCAGGTGACATTAGTGATGTACTGTCGATGGTGTCGGGGCGCCCTCTGCACGTCCACCGCAGGGGAGGAGGTAATGCACTGGGATGGTGTTGCAGCATGGGAGATTTTCACCTCACAACAGGGGGCACTGCAAGGTGGTCCCCCCCCCCCCCNAATGCAGCAAACATCTGACTGCTCAAGTGATGACAATGAGGACAGCAGCTATTCAGTTTGCTCGCCACCTCCCCAACATACACAATGACTGCACCCATGGACCACGCAGGCATGTGCAGCCTGGAGTGACATCACAGCATTTCACACCGCAGCAGGCCTTCCATGCAGGAGCTGCTGCCAGCCCCAACTCATCAGCACAGATATCAAAGCGCAGTACAACCTGCGACTACAGCTTCATAGGCCTGCCACTGGCACTTGCTGTGACTAGATGGTGCACTGCCCACATATGGTCTCCACAGAGGGAGGCGCTTGATGCAGGATGATGCCCTGCCCTCCAGACAGTCGGTCATGCTGTGCGTCTAACACCGCCTTACCTACACCAGAGCAGTGCGACATAACGAATGTGCAAGTGCGCAGCATAGTGCACGAATGTAAGTGGTGTGATATGATCAATTTGCCTCACACCCCTCTTGGCGGGTTGGATGCGTCCGGCGAGGAGATATGAAAAGTTTGTGCGCACACAAAAAAAAAAGAATGAGAAATTTGTGGGAACAGTTTTGCAGGGAGCAGGGTAAAATTAATAAAATATTTAATAAATAAACAAAATGATTTTCTTTTTGCACGAGAGAAGACCCTCACAGAATCACTATTGTTTTTAAAGTTAATTCCAGTTGTGTATGTTCATTTTGAATTTCATTTTGTGACTACATGACATGTCAACTTAATTTCATTATTGTGTTTTGTCCTACATAAGGTTCATTGGGAATTTTTGAGCATTTTTAAAGTATGTTTTATTTGTGTTTTACATGCTGTTTAGCATGTGCATTAGTTTTGGCGCACAGCTGGTGTATCTCACCCAGTCACGCGCCAAGAGCCCGCCAGTCAGAGTTCTCAGCTCATGGAGGACGGCACACATGTTAGTGCACTCCGGGCACCTTCACCATTTGTTGCCAACCATTTCATTACAATAGCTTAAATGAATGTGAATGGAACCTTTTTTATTTGTTTAATCCCCAAAGAAAGCCACCTCACCGTCCTTGGGACTATCATTGCCGGAGGAAGCATAATTTCACCATAAAATATGTGGGTGATTCCGTGTTTTTTTTACAGCAAAGCCCACCTGGGCAGGCTCAGGCAAAGGTTCAATGTAATTTGTTTCTCCACATTTTGCATTGAGCAGAGTTTAAACTTGCAAGAAATATATAGTGTTACAAGTACTTTATCTATCATTTCAAGCACCGCAGATTGGCTTTTAGGGGCACAGGACCCCAGCAACCTATACTGAGGTATTATGTTTTCTTATGCAGTGGTTCAATTAATTTGGTTAACATGTTTCATTTCACCATACAGTCGTATAAGTTGTGAATGTCAGCCTTTAAAAGGTCTGCAAGAATCATGCATGGGAACTAAAACATGAGGGGAGCCAAAATACCCCTTAATTTTCCAAGACCTTCAGTTACCTTAATTCATGGAGATATAATAATACTTCCGGGTGGTCAACTACACAACCATGAGAAACATCACTAACATGCTCATTTCACCATCTAACGACAATGGCTGGCACCTAAGTTGAGTAATTTCACAATTGTTTCTCACCTCGAATTTTCCTATCATATGTACCGTTCCTCAACCCAAGTCCCAAGTGCGTCCTGGTCACTCAACACCTCAACATCCATTACATACCATTCTTATCATTACTATTTCATACATCGAATTGATCAAACATAGAAGAATGAAAATATTGATTAACATAATATTTTATATTAATTTGAAAACTACTATTACATAATCAGGCATATCAAGCTGTAAATTATTAAACGGATCTTTAAAATTTACCAATATTTAAATCTGTTTGGTAATTTAGGATGTTGGAGAACTTTTCTTTTATCGCATTAGCTGTATTCTACAATAAGCCACATAATTTTTAATTTTTGAATGATAATTTTACTTGCTTGTTGCCATTATTCCAAATGTCTGTCACGCATCCAGTTAAATAGTCCCGCCCGTCAGTCTCACATTCCACTATAGCAATGCTCATAGTCCGCAAACTTCACTCTCGCTGGTCACTGTCGTTGACACTCGTCGCTTTGCTGGTTCATCGCTTCGCTGGTTCATTGCTTCGCTGTTCATACACTTGATGCTTAAGGTTATACAATCCTCCAAATTGTAGACTGTCAGCTCAGAAACCCATCACTGCTTAAATAGTTTTGCTGGCCGTATACAGAAGGTTCCCCACACCCCGAGTCTCACTGAGACAGGCTAGGGTGGTGACCAGAACATTCTTGCAATGATTCCCCCAGAAATTCAATCCACTCAAGGATGGGGGCACACGAGTCCCAATAGGCTTATTGCGGCACAGGTGGCGGTTTGCCTTTCAAAATATCTGCTTATTCCTCGGGTTGCAAATAACACCCTTGACACACACTTGTGAACGCTCGAGGGGGGTTGTGCAAAAAAAGCAATGCAAGGTAGCCACACATAACAATATGTTGTGAAATAGCAAATAGCATATTTGAATTAAAATTACCCTTTGACATTACTAATAATAGAAAAAAATTGTTTCTAGACTGGAAACCTGTAAAGCAAAGCATGCAAAAAATTTCTCTATTTTGCATTTTAAATACCACCTGAAAGTAGCTTGAAAATAAAATACTAGTATTTTAAACAAAGTACATAAATCCCAGTATTGACTTGTGATACTAACATAAATTGTATCTGTAACAAATTTAATAATGCAACTTTTATGTATGAGAGAAGTATTCAGATTTACTTAGAAGGTTCTACATATATATGTGCTAGAGTAGTTAGTGACATAGACTGTGAACTCACGGGATTGAGCTCTATTCCATGCTCTTCTAAAGAAATTTACCAATTGTGAAATAATACAGAAGATAACATATATGAAGATGGGACCTAAATTATTCATATTTGTGTGAAACTGAATTATTTTTTGGTTTTGAAAATGCATGGCCAGCTGCTTTTAAGTGGGTTACAAGTGGCCTTTATCTAGGTTGTAACTGGCAACTAGCTGGACCACAAGTAGCTTGCCAACAGTTGGCTGATAACAGTTGTTTAACTTATGGCTGGTCAGAAGCCAATGGGCCACTGCTGGAACTCATGTCCCACTTAGGTGCCGACATGCTTGGGGTACAGTTGGCTATGCAGAATTGGGTCGTTTATGGTCATAATATAATTTTCTACATGGAAGTTACCTGAACAGTGGTCCAGATGTGGCTGACTGCACACAACAGTCAAGAGGCATCATGTGTGCCACGAACATTTGCGGGTGCATTACAGAGATTGGCTGATTATAGAAACTGTTCATGGGCTGCTTGTGTACAAGCAGATTTGCCCATGTGGGCGAACTGACTTTTGCGACTTGGGCATCAACTGTAGGAATGTGGTGGACTAGCTGGGATTGTATGTCTCATGTGCATAGATGTTGTCCACCGCATGTAGCTTGATTCACTGTACCATGCCACTGCATATACCTTCTTTGATGGACATATACGTGTCATAATCACTGAGTAATTGCAGCTCTATTTCTGTCATTCACAGCATGGCGTCAAATGTGAAACCCAGGGTGCTGACATAATGTGCACAGTCGAGCTTGCATTTTGAAATGCATATTTCACAGAAGTTTTCGAAGACATTAGCTAAAATGAGTACATTTGTCTTGAGATACAAGTCCAAATACTTTCCCATGGTCGTGCAGCCAAACTCTTATCGTACAGTCTGGGCATTAGCGTAGTCTTCAGCACTGATGTCGGTGCTTGCCAGTATGTTGCGGAATGCTTCTTTCAGAGGCAGCTGTTGCTCGGCCAACTTCTCTCAGCTGGCTACATAATCGTATGGAAATATGCTTTTGCACACGATGAGAGACAGAGAAATTTGTGGTCACTAAAGAACTTGTTGTGTTGTTAAATTTATTTTGGGGCAGGTACTTGCCATGGGATGCCAGACTGTGAGCCATAAACCAGAAGGTTTAGACGAACGCTATGAAAAATCTGTCACCCATCTGCTTTGAGATTGTGATCATTTTCTTGTTCGTGTGTGAAATAATTGTGTTTGTATTTACTGTACCCCAGCTGTCCGATGATTAAATTCTTGTTATAACTCATGTTAGGAAGAACACTAAAAGTTTCTTCTGTCTTGAGCACAACAGATTGCAGCTGGTGCATGCAGGCCCAATGTACTGCCTGGTTAAATGGTTGTGGTCCTTCACCTTTTAATATTTTATTGTGAATGTTTATTCGCCATAGCAGTATTATGTCACGTGCAAGTAGCTTGCCTTTCCAGCAGGTATGAGTGGCATCATTTGCTTTGAAGTGAGGTAAATATCTTTGACTGCATTGCCAATGTCCACTATCTCTTCCATGAAGTGCTTCTCCGCATCTGGCCCCCTATACAGTACTGGTTGTTTCTATACTGAAGAAGTGAGCAATTCAGGAATTACTTTATTATCAATAAAAACATATATAAAAAAAACTGTACACCACAGGTTTCTGGTAATAATTTGTATAGGAGCAGTTGGGGTCTGGTTCACAAGACTGAATGGGCTTCAGTATATCCTCAAAGTCTGCATACACAATGATCAACAGGGTATTCATTTGGTGGTAATTCTTGAATTTCAGTTCTGGTGGTCTACCATCTTCATCTGGCTGTGGCATCTTGAATCATACTGGGGTATTTTTATTGCAGTGTGTTTTTTAAACACTGCTGGCCTATAAGTCTGGAATTTCTTGGCAGGTCATGGTAAAATGTGAAGCACTGTTTGCATATATAAATCTTACAAGTGTGAGCCATCACTTGTAATCTCACGAGTGGGGTAAGTTTTTTACATAGCAGTAGTGAGCATTTTTTCTGTGGTCAGCAGCAGCACATTGTAATGATCTGATGTTTCTTTTTTCACCACATGCATGGTTATGACCTTCTTGGTGCTGAGTGAGTATAAATTGAATGATACAGCAGATTTGTTCTTCTGGAAGACTTTTATTTGATGTGGGGACTTCGGGAATTCCTGTCTGAAAATAATCTAACATTCCTTCTAGGGCTTCATACAACTGGCCTACATGCTCATGGTTCCCGCATTCCATGGACCGCACTTAAGTCATCCACTTAAAACACATGTGATTGATGGTGCTTTGCAGGTTGATTATTTCATGTCTATTCTTGAAGTCTGCAGGCAGATTGATGTAAGACGACATCATATGTGGTGTTCCATTTTGTTAATATGAAGCTGAAGATGGTTTACCAATGGCAACACCCAGTTCAAACTATGCTCTTTGTGCATTTACTCGTGACCTATCTTCTCATTGGAACTGCATATAGCTTCCATGATATCTGACCTCATACAGTAGTGCATGTCCTGCACCATATGTTACAGAATATATATACAATTATGTGTATGACCTATGATACTCTACAAACTACCATAATGGAAGAGGCGAATACAAAGTAACTTATAAGAATTATAGCTAAGAAGGACCGGAGGGAGAAGTTGCTCTATCATGTGTTGGATCATATGAACTGAGACACTGTGTTACTTTGCCTGCCTTTTATACCTTCAGAGTTCAAGATGTCATGTTATCAACAGCCAATCACAAGTGAGCAATGTGATATTTTCAAATATTTTTCTTATCTGCACAATCTAGCAGACAATGCCAAAACATAAGTTACGAACACTCTCTAGTGCAAAATGTGTTGTTAGTCATGAGGCATGGTGGAAATATAAAACCTTCAATCTTTGTAACACTACAATACATTTACAAAACATTTATTCGCAAGCATCGCCGTCTTTGGAACATACTAAAACTTTATAATTCCCTTCTCAATATAATCCCTACAGAATTGGTACCTAATGTCAAAATGCTTGGACAATTCAGTGTCACAACTGTTTTCAGTAAGCTTAATGGCACCCTGATTATCACACTTGATAATGAACAGCTTTGGTAGAAACTTTGTTTTACCTAATTCAGTAACAGTCTGCTTCAACCACAATGCTTCTTTCTCAGCATAGAACATTCATGCATACTCCGCTTCGGTAGTGGATGTGGCCACAGGTTCTCTCATCTTTGGTAGTCTAGTTTTCCAACTGACTGGTGCATTTGCCATTGTTGCCACGTAACCACTCATTGACTTCCTATCCTTTCCTTTTGCAAAGTCTGAATCGCAAAACAACTCAACATGGTTACAAGTAGAAACAGAGGTTAGCTTCAGGTTTTGAGTTTTCTTCAGGTACAACATAATGTGTTTTACATCTCGTCTGTCCCTTTTTGTGGGGTCACAACTCTTTTGGCTTGCTCTACATACTGCATACACTATGCTTAGCCTGGTAGTTGTGGATAAGTACAATAACGGACCCACTGCCTTCCTGTACAAATATGCATCATATTTCTCATCCCCAGATGACTTTCCATCTTCCTTATTAATTTCCAAAGGGGCTTATCTACCCTTTCCATCTTCTAATTTGAACTCCCTTAGTATTTTCTTAATGTAATCAGTCTGGTGGGTGGACATTTCCCCATTACAGTACTCTACATTAATGGAAAGAAAATGGGTCATATTCCCTAGCTTTCTGATCTCTAGCTTCACACCTAGTTCTTCCTTGAACCACTCTACACGTTCCCTTTTGCCCCAACATCCTAGAACATCAACATAAATCCAAATGAACAGATCCTTGCTTTCATTTACATAAACACATGGGTCATTTACAAATATTTTCAGTCCCAAAGCCCTTAACACTGTGTTTAAGGTTTCATGCTATTCCCTCCTGTTTTGCTTCAATCCATACAGATTTTTCAGAAGTTTACACTCTCTCTTGTCGTCAACCTCAAAGTGTTTTGGCTAAACCATGGAAATCTCTTAACTCATATCACTGTGCAGATAAGCTGTAAGTACATCAATATGTTCCTGAACCCACTTGTTTTGCACTGTTAGGGCCATCATCAATCTGATGGTTTTTCTTTTGATCACAGGTGCATAGGTGTCATGAAAGTCAATTCCCTGCACTTGAGCAAACCCATGTGCCACCACTCTTGCTTTAAATATACTGACAGTACCATCTGGGTTACTTTTGAGCTTCGGAACCTACTTGCTGCCTAGTATGGTCCTGTCAGGAGGTCTGTCAACCAATACATAAGTGCCCTTACTCTGGATATAGACTCTCTAGTTCCATTTTCATTGTATCACACCATTCATCTGCATATTCCCTTTTCAGGGCCTCGGTTACACTAATAGGCTCTTCAACATAATCTGCTGTGTACACAGAAATATTGCAACATAAACAAGATTTTTCTCTAGTCCGAGCACTCCACCTTGGTTGTACATATCCACGTACGTTCTCAACACTCTCAAATTCAAAATTTTCATCCTCATCATTTTCCTCCATTGAACCCTTGAACCGCCATGTCCCTCAGCATCAACAATCTTGCTACACTCATCATCAGTCTTGACAGATTCATCTACATTACTAGAATCACAAGCAAATACATCATTTTTGACAGTTCTAGGGCAATCTAATTTTCTCAGTGGAAACACACTCTCTTCAAACTTGACATGCAGCCCAATCACTACTTTCTTCATACTCAGGTTGTACAATCAAAAATCCTTTACATTACTTTCATAACCAAGGAACACACATTCTATGGCCCTTGGTTTGAATTTTCCCCTTTTCTGGGCTAGCCAGGTTCTACATCCAAACACTCGCAATCTATACAGTTCTTTGTCTACACTTTCTCCTTTCCACAATACAAGAGGTAGTTGATTGTCAATTGGCCTGGATGGACAGATTCCTTATAAAACACGCTGTACTGGCAGCTTCACACCAAAACCCTTCAGTCAAACCTAATTGCAACAGTAAACATCTAGTCATATCTTCAATAGTCCTATTGCATCTCTCAGCCACTCTATTCTGTTCGCCTATGGGCGATACCATTTTCACGCAGGAAACTTTAGAATTTCTTCTCTCAGTATTCACTTCCGCCATCAGTTTGGAAACACTTAAATTTCAGCCCATGGAGCAACTCTACTTCTGCTTTATATTCCTTGAATTTGGCAATTATCTCACTCTTTAACTTCAGTAATTTCAGATTTGCAAATCTGGAATAATCATCTATAAAACTCATCATATATGATGCACCACCATTTGATTTTGTTTGAGAAGAGATTAAGTCACTGTGGACTAGCTCTAGTGGTTGGACTGTCTTGTGCTCACTTTTCTGTGGAAAGCTACTCTGATCCATCTTCCCGTGAATACAAACAGAACAGTCACTGTGATACTCTAAACCATGAAGGCCAGGGATCCTTTTCATAGTGTCTGCGAAGAGGTGTCAAAGTCGTTGGTGCCACACACGGGCTGCATTTACTGCGACAGTTTCAATCTCCACTTCACCCACATTCTCAGTCTTGTTCTTAGCTTCAATGACTAGAGCTTAATGCCTTTGAGGTACAACATTGACAAATACATCACTCTGCAATACATGCTATCCTTATTTAACAAAAGCATTGCAAATACATTAACAGCTTGATTTTTGTAAAATTTACGTGAATGTCATGAGTGGTTAATTTTGCAACAGAAATGAGGTTAACATTTAATTTAGCTTCATATAATGGTTTTCTTCATCTCTAAAATATTTCTTCCACATGCATTTGAAAGTACAAGCTTGATGATACCTACCCATTCAACCTTAATTTTACTCTTTCCAAGTATTACATGCCCTCAACTAGGGATGAACTCTGTAAACAATTCTCTGCAAGAGGTCATGTGTTCTGTAACAGCCGAGTCTAGAAACCACTGATTACACTTCTTGCTAGTTATCAATGCAATACGCTAACATACCATATTGTTTTCCCTTTCTGAACATTATTGATTTTGCCCTCATCCCATTTACCCATATTTTTCCCATTTTTATTGTTACATTTTTTGATACAGTCTTTAGCACAATGTCCAAACTCATTAAACTGAAAACATTGGACTTCAGGGCAAAACTTACTGATACATTCAGCCTTCTTGCACTTAAATCAGTTACGATCACTTTCTTTGTTTACCACATTCCGCGAACTCCTTGCTTCAGCATTCTTTCATGTTAACTGCATCCTCTTGTTTCCCGTAGATGCTAGGGGAATTTGACTGTGTTCTCCATTGGGAGCCATCTGTTGCCATCGTCGTTCCTCGTCCAGAATCTGCCCCTTAAAAATCTTTGTGGTGAGGTGAGGTTAGGTTCCCTCAGAAGGTTCTGCAAAAACATTTCATACTCATCCACTGGGAGTCTGCTGAGCAGTAAATTTGCAATTATCATTGTCTATGTTTATTCTGCCATTAGCCACTTTCTTGTTAAATCTTTGTATCGATGGAGCATACTTTTGCATTGTCATGTCTGCCATCTTGGTAACAAGCACCATTTCCTTCATGCTTTGGAGAGCATGAAACTCAGTAGATGTTATGTGAATTTCCTTCAATATTTCCCAGGCTAGTTATGCTCTTTCACAATCTTCGATCTCCAATAAGAAATTGTCTCCCACTGATCGGTAAAGCATAGACAAAGCTTTCCGATTCAATCTCGCATGGTCGGTGTTCAGTATTCCGACATCAACATAACCTGGTTGGATTGCAACCCAGCAGTTTTTGTCGATCAGATGCACCTTCACACAGAGTTTCCAGGAAAAATAATTACCAGTTGTTATTTTTGGAAAATTCACCAAGTTTCTGTTTTTCATACCCTCCACCATGATGTTTACAATCACGTCAAACAGGTCCACAATCTCCACTCAGCGATTTCAATCACTTTCTGAGTTCACAGTCACCCTGGGCCCATAACCTGTTGTTAGAGTTTTGAGGCATATTGGGAATAGAACACTTTTAATCTTTGTAACACTACAATATATTTGCAAAACATATTCGCGAGCATCGCCATCTTGACAACATACTTAATTGTAAACTGAGGAATGAATATAAAGTTTGGTGTTTGGCACCATTTGCTGTCCGAAATTTCACCATGAATTAAAAAAATTTGACTCTGACAAAAAATCAAAAAAATTTTATTTGGCATACCCTATTTCTATCAAACTAGTTTGACTACTGCCTCATATAAACAGATATGTATGCATCTGAGTTTAGTAGCCGTAACTGCTGAGCAACTTTGATTTTGCCTCAAGTTGAAGTAGATGGAGGCTTCCGAGCACTTCTGAGTTGAGTCAAAGTATACGAGCCACCGAGTCACACAGCTCCCATTAAAAATATATTGAACCAAATCGCTCTTTTGTACACTACTCATCAGGATATAATTTTTTGTTTATTATATATATATATGTAAAACTAAAAACAATCACAGCATTTTAATTAAAAAAATTTTCAAGTCTCGTGCAGTGAAATATTACAAACTTGACATGAGAGTCAAGTTGAAGCTACTCGCTCATCTCGACTTGAATTTTCGATTCTCGATCCATCTTTAATTATAAATACTTACCTTTTGTTACATAAGCACATGGCTGGGATGAGATACTCAGTTTACTTAAGCAATTGTTTCACTGGCTACTATGTACAAAAAATTGCCGCATTTCACCTATGAGATATTTGGCAGACAATAGCTAAAAATATACTTGTCAGCACCAGGTATAAAGAATTCCCATTAGTTAGCGATAAAGTGAATAAATGTACTTCATCAAATGGAAAACTTGATGTGCTTCTGGCACACTGAACTTTAATTTTATCATTAGTGCCAACACTAAATCTTTTTTGTTGCATATTAATTGGATCTATTAACAGAGGACATGTTCAACCATCTCAGTTCTGCTGTAATGCTTAATGCTGCACCACTGTAAGGTTTTTCTCATGCAGGAATTTAGCACAATTATAAAATGAATGTATGGATTTTTTCATACATAAATTAATATTATTTTGTTTATGGAATTATGTTCAGTGCTATTGAAATTGATAAATCCACATTTGACCATTCTCAGATTTTGTTATATGGGTAAATTTATGTGTTACAAACTCCTGCAATTTTTATATTATTTCGAGATATATGAAATTCTTTTATACATACATTACAAATATTAACTTTCTATATCACGAAATCATACTGTAGAAAATAAACATTCAGTATATAAACTACTGTAGCTAACAGTAGTTTATTTAGCAGAATGTGCAGTGCTGCTTACAGCACTTACTAGCAGCATTGCAAGAGTTCTTTGCCTGCTAAATACTCTTGAGTTATGTGTCTATTTTTAAACATTTGTTGCAAATATCAGGCTGTCGGCTTGGCAGATATAAAAAATTATTTGATAGGTCTGTCCTACAATTCAATAAAATTGCAGCGTGTGTATACATTTTTAAAGATTGTGACATTTCCTGAAACCAATTTATATCAACTTTTCTTGTTAGTAAAAGCAAAGAATGCTGAAAAACGTATGATTAAAATGCTATATTTTAACATTATTTTAGAAATTGATTTGTTTTATAGTTTTTTTTTAACTATTTACAATTTTTTTTTTCAGGCCCAGGACTGATATAGTGAAGAGAGTGAACAACAGACATATACAATGATTTGACTGCTGATGTGCTCTCTACAAAATATATAGGAAATTGTGCTATTCTTATTTGAAGCCAAATATTAGTATAATAATTCAGGAACTGGAGATGGAAGACTTTTACCTCTTGAGCTCATAAGATTAGAAAAAATCTGTGAAGAGCGTAAGGTAGAGAGAGTAGAGATTTAGTACAGGTTATTGAAAGCAAGATTTTATAAGAGCAAACATTCAAACCAACTTGATTGCAGTGTGCCAAGAAAGAGTATTTAATTTACAATATAAAATATAAAACTTGCTTAGATACTTCTGATCAAATGTTGTTGGAAACTGAAATTACATTTTATAGTTCATATAAGAAATAAATTATTGTTTTAATCTTGAGTGTTTAATACTTAACTTATCTTGTGCTCAGTGAATATTTTTTTTATATTAAGTTGCAAAGTTGGAAACTGCTGTGAGATATGTGTTCTTATGACCATCTAAGATTATTTTACTGGTTTAAATTATGATAGTTAATGAATGTAAAAATTGTCCTTGCTTATTAAAATTATTGAATGTTTAGGATTTCACAAGTTCCTACACATATTTTCTCATTTGTAAAATAATTTAAACAAAAATTATTTTATCTAACATTAATAATTTATTTTGATGTCCTTTGTCCCTCTCCATTATCCAGATAATTTGTTGCTCAGTTCCAACACCACCACTGTTGGCTGGGGCACTGTGTCATGCATTAGCACACCTAACCGGGCCATCAGGGGTGACCTCTGTGCCAAGTTAGTAACACTATGGGGATGCACCTGCCCGGCTGGCTACTATGCTTATTGATACACCATCTTTCATCACCATCTGGTCCCTTTCAAGTGAGCTGACCCCATGGTGAGGAACTGTCAGATGTGACACCAAGAGCAGATCCAAGACTGAGTGTCAAGAGAGCAATTTGTGACAATGGGGAAACAGTGCTGTATGGAATGGGCTGAATGTGCGGGAGCCCATTTGCACAACCAGGCACATGAATGGTAGGATTTGCGGAGAAACCTTGATTCAACCTGGTGTGTGTTTGTAAATGGTTTTGATGACAGATTCTCAGTCACAGAAGCATGTGCAGACTGTTCTGCACAATTCTTAAGTGACCAGCAACAGATGAACTAGTGAATTTACCCTGAGGAGCCACTCTGTGACACGCTGCTAGACATGATGCACCAGCTACAAGATATGTTTTAACCATTCCTGTCGTCCATCCCAGGTGAAACTATGGAGGGCCATGTGCGCCTGGCAGTCACCACCAAGCGAGGCCTCAAACAGCTGTGCCTTCTTCCAGCAGGTACAAGTGACAAGGATCTGACACCGAGGCAGGCCTCGAAAGACAAAGATGCACTATATTATGTCATTCAGAAGATCGGAGACTTGCTGCTCATATATGTGGAAGTATGCCTGCATGCCAGAGAAGCATGGTACACTCTGCAAGCTATCAGAGTTGATTTGGACCCTCTACATGCTGTCACGACATTAGAAGAGATGGTGACATAAAAAACAGACAACATTACTACGAGACAATACATGAATAAGATGGTAGTGTTTTGCAAAATATTAGAAGAAAATAAGTTGGCGTTTACAGATGTTGCCCGAGCTACATTCCGACTTTTGGGCCTACCTAGATCTAAGTATGTTTCACTAATCAGAAGTATTCACTTGGCAGATACACTTAATTTTCATAATGTAAAAAGTAAATTGTTAGAAGAGCGACAGGAGAAACTACAAATGGAACGTGATGAAGACGAAGCCAAGGCTTTAGCTACCAGAGTCTAAAGACAGCTGAGAGAAATTCCTTTAGACAAGACAACAGGAAAGGCAGGCATGAAAATAAAGATTTTGACGACAGAAGGCGAGATGAAAGGATAACATTCGAGGCCAGGAGAGATGGTAATAGATCAGCAAGAAGTGAATATTAGGAAAGCAGTGTGTTGTCTTTTTCCTGCAATTAACCAAACCACCTTTCCAGGTACTGCCCAAACGTGAAGAGAGAGCTGTATGGTACCCAAGATCGACAGCAGTGGCATAGTGATGAGACATCGAGGAGTCAGCAGCAACATACACCACCCTATCCTGAGAGCTTAAGAGGTAAAGCTCGTGCTGCTGAGATGCAAGGACAAGACAACTGCAAGGGCAAGAACCAAGATAGTGAATGAGTTAAAGGTTCATCAATCGTAAAGTATAAAGCAGTGAATGTTAAAGGGGGGCAATTAAACAGTCAAGTAAATGGTGTGTGGTTAATTGACAGCACTGCATCTCATCACATGAAATTACACAGGTCAGTCTTTAGTGAATTTTTTGAAGCTGAAGAGCAAGTTGAAATAGAAAATGGTGAATTTATTGCTGTAGCTGGTAAAGGAACAGTAGTAATGAAAATGCCTGAAAAATATGGTGGTTGGATAATTGGCTTGAGCAATGTAATTTATGTACCTGAATTGTGTGGAAATTTAATGTCATTAAATCAGTTTGATTTTAAAGTGCTTTAGGTAACTGTTAAAAACAGGTGTGTCAAAGTGTATGATGAAAGTAAATGTTTGTTTATTGGTTGTGACATTGGAAATTATTTGTATGTAGTATATTGTAAAAGTTACAATGTTCATTACAGTATTGTAGGGTGTGCTGCACAGCTTGATAGCAGTGTCACTGCATGTGAAATGAAAACACATAAAGTAGTACTGTGGCATAAGAGAATGGGTCACATGAACATTTTGCCAAATGTTTGTGATGGTTGGAGGGTGAGGATAATACTAATTTTTGTAATACATGTGTAGAAGCGAAGATGAAATGAAGACCATTTCACAATAGTATAAGTGAATCCAAAGAAATTCTGGAATTGATTCATACAGATGTAGTGGGTAAACTCAAACAAAAAAAAACTGGAGGTTACAGATATATTGTAACCATTATAGATGACAAATCCAGGGTTTTGCAGGTAACCATGTTGAAAAGGGTGAAATTAAAGAAGCATTAGTATGCTATGTGGTTAGTGTTGAAAATCAGTTTGACAAGAAAGTTAAATGTGTACAGCAACTATGAATCATGGTAAGTTGGATAAGAAAGCCGAAAGGTGTGTGTTTCTAGGATTTGAGCCAGGTATGAAAGGTTACAGATTGTGGAGTTTGAACAGAGAGAGAGAGAGAGATATATATATATATATATGGAGAGAGAGAGAGAGAGAGAGAGAGAGATGTAGATAGAGAGAAATATATATAGATATATATATTTTTTTGTCCAAGGAAGTTGTTTTTAATGAAGCTACAAAATACTGATTGAGCCTTTCACACCATATCTCCCAATTTTCTTCTTTCAGATTAAATTGCGGAAAATTTCCGGCTGGTAAGGATTTGGTACCCTCTGCCATATTGTGGAATCAATGGTGATTTTTCATATCACCTTTCCACTGAACTCTCGCCATGTAGACACACATGGATTGTTTCACTACTCGTCGCCATACTGTTGTATCTCACATCTTTATATACTTTTTAGTAAACAATTATACAAGCCCACAATTACAATAGCTTTGCTTAGTCCTAATAAACCACCAACACGACTTGCCACTGTTCGTTCCATTGTCCGCTCTTTCTCTGTCCTGCACATCATACCAACCTCAAACGGTTGCATATACCACATCATACATATCAGTTAATACAGCATACTCTAGCTATGAATTGAATTGTAAGCTACGAAAAGAAATTTTATGGTAGTTAATAAAAAGCTATTATCCTCACCATTATTCTTTGATGTACACCATTGCAATACTTCATTGTTCAGTCACAGAAAACCCATAGTACAATATAAAAAGTTATAAACACAAGGAAAATATTAAACTAAGAAAGAAATGAGCCTGTTGCTTGTTGTCAATTAATATATAACATGCAAGTAATTCTAATTACAAGAAGGACTCAGTAGGTTTCTCTGCGACTAACAAGAAAGTGTTGCAATGGCATACGTAAAAAAAAACGGTGTGGATTATCATGCCCCTCCATTGCAAGAATCTTTAAAATGTCAAATCATAAGCTAACATCAAATGTCTGATAATTAACATCTATGAAAGTGGTATGCATGTTTCTACAGAAAATAAACTATTTTACATGAAATATCTTTCAACTACTGCAGCCCTTACATTTGCTGCAATGTCATTCAAATTTTTATCATGATCCTCTGGAAGCACAACCTCTTCATTTATGATATCTGCTGGCTCTGGAATCTTGTAATGTCACATCATGTTGTTGAACACAGCACATGCCGTAATGATGCTTGCTGCTGTCTCAGGGGAGTACTTCAACATCCTCTCACACAGAAGACACCGCCACTCTGTCTTCCACACACCAAAGAGTCTCTCAACACAGTTCCTAGTACTACAGTGAGCTGCCGTAAAATGCCCCTCAGGTGGGTCCACAGGAGCATTCATGATGGGAGTCAACAGATGTGGCTCAAGAACATAGCCTGAATGACCTGAAAAATTTCAAAGTGTTTGCAGTGCTCAAATCCTTTTCTGTTTAAAGTACCAATATATACACATATATGAGTATATTTAAATGTACTTGCATAAAAATGTTTCCGATTGTTAAATATGTCTTGACAAAGCAATTAAAAACATTATTTTGACCTTGTTTTTGTGAAAACAAGTTATGTTTTTAATATTAATTTTTATTTCATTAATACTTGTCCAGAACATTTTTGTAGTAGTATACTGTTATTATCAAACTATTTGCTGTTATTGGGCTGCACATCTGAATGTGTTGAATTCTTCTACGAATTTTGACATGACTGACTTAGGATTTTGGCATAATGTATGAAAATCTAAGTGAGATTAAAGCATCTGTAAATATGCATAGTGTCATTATGTCACTTTAAAAAATGGCATCGTGCATAATCAATGTCGAACACTAAATGGCTCATGGAGTGCTGGTTAAGTGCCACTGAACAAGTGCACTTTAAAATAATTGAGCATATTTGTGATAGGTAAGGAAATAAAAAATGTTAAAGTTGTTTTTTGATGTAATAATACACTGACAGTAAAGGAAGGGATGCGAAGCATTTTTTGCTACTGCCAACAACAAGCTGGTTAATGTCTTAATCTACTAAGTAATGGAAGAGCATATAGAAGACTTGGCAAAATTTATTTATGCAGAAATGCTTAGGAGCAGAGTAGTCTTCTCAAGATGTTGCGGCTGGAATGGGAATGGTCATTACATTATCTGTTTGATTACTACACAAAAACAACTAATTTAGCATTATAATTAGAGAATGCAAAATACGTATTTTCATACGAACTATACTAAGTATACCATGGGTTATTTACCATATGAATTGCAACCCTAGCAGCGCTTTCCCAACGCTAGCAGTGTTTCAACCAACACATCTTATGTAAAACTATATTGAAGTGAAAAATGAAAATATAATTTCTTTGCGAATCATACCTAAAACAATTTTTGAAAGGCTTCATGGCCTACTACAGTGAGTTTTAAAATTTTAACTTAAATGCAACATATTATTTTCTCTTGAATATGTGAAAAAGTAAATTTAACAGCCTGGCCTCCCCCGAACCTGCCGCTGTAACATGTGCAGCTCCTGTGCTGGTACCACTTGATCCTTTGAGAGGCCTTATCAGCTCATTGACTTCGTTGAGGTCCTATTGATTTGTAAAGTTGGAGTAAAATATATATTTTTAATGACACCCATTTTCTGAAAAAGATATTTCAAACACATACATATCTTAAGAAAACAATGTTACAAATTTGTCTGAAAAGAAGTTACCTAATGATAATGATTTTGTTTATTTGTTTATTATATGTTTTTTGTTTCTCAAGTTGACAATGCGGTGTGTACTTTTCCTAGTAGACTAATATGTTGCTAATAGCATTGCAGCAGTTGCGGTTGATTGTTTTTATAATCTCATCCAAGTTTGTGGCAAATATTCACAATTACAGCTGCTGAAATGTTTGTGCCCTTGTTTGTTAGTGTTGAATATAATGGACTGAAACTTCATTCAGGACAGATTTTGATGTAGAATAACGACATTATACTGTTGTAAATATTATTATAGGTACATACTATTGCACTCATGAGTGAATCATTTCTCAAAAATAAGGACACATTAGTGCAAAGGTGTAACAGTGAACATAAACAGTGTATAACCTAACATTGTATACATCTACTGTTTGTCTGGCTGTGGAAAAAAAAATCCATTACTGCCACTGTTTCCTAAACTTACATCATACCTATATACAGCAGTATTAGCCATTTCTCAGTATTCATGCAACATTATACCATTGAACTTTTTCAGCCCTGTAGTATAATTGCGGCAAATTTTTAATAGTAATTAAGAACCCCCTTTTTTCAGTTCTGGGGCACCAATGTACTGAGTAAAACACTTGTAGAACTGGCTGGTGGGCAACTGTTGGCTGATGATTCTTTAACTGCAGTGCATTTGCATTTCTGTTGGTAACTGTATATTTATACAACAATGCATGAACATGATGTTGCTGTACATAAATTAAAAGTCAAATAACATGTATACCTAACAACCACACGTTCCAAAGTCCGTCATCAAAGGACTGCTCTAGTACCTGCTTCAGTTCACCATACTTGAAAATGGATTGGTCATGAACCAATCCTGGCATCGTTGGGCTAACGTGTAAAATTCGCAGGTCGTAACTGCACACTTACAACACATTACAGTGTGGTATGTAAGTACAGTTTAATTATTATGTATTTGACTAATACATTTTAGACTAAGCATATTGTTTCACTTATTACTTGTACATTTATTGAATGATATCGGTTGCGGTTGAAATATGCAGCTTCATGCACATGTGGCTGTGCTGGCAGTGTGAGAGCAGTCAATACATACCACAACACCTGGGAAGCCAGTCTTTTCAAGAAACCTGCAAAAATACGTCCATGCGTCGTATTATTGTGTAGTTTTCAATTTGCACTTCAATTATGAAAGCTCATTTAAAATTATGACATAATATAAATTATACGCTGCATACATAGATGTTTATACAATAATGCTCAAAGATTTCATTGTTATTACTCACAATGCTCGTTCATGCTGCCTTTCTTCAAATGTTTGTGGGTATCTGATCTACTGGTGTGACAGGTGTTCACTTATCAGCAAAATAATTTTCCTCACACAGTTGCTGACAGAGCTCTGTGAGACCGCCAATACAAAATCTTGCCTAACACTCCGCTGGTAGCTAGCTCCCTGTGGCGTAAAATCTAAGTGCTATCAGTACCTGTAACCACAACATTGCACAGTGTTAAATTTACATTATAATAAATTTATTAGAATTTCTACACTATTTGTGTTATAATATTAAAAGCACTGGTTTAAAAGCACTTATTTTCAAAAAACTTACCTTACTATGTACTGACAAGTGGTTGCTGCGCTGACTTTCAAGTAGAGGACTCAACTGCACACAAAGGTCATGTGCAAGTGCTCTACTTGTATGGGAAAGTTTTCTGAAGTAAACTTATCTCATTTCAAACGGATTCAGTGTGTCCCTTAGCTGTTTTCGGTACATACACAACTAGTCACGTGTATGCCTTCTACGCATCAGTCTGTGGTACATCAATGCCCACATATCCATATCCCTGGAACAATTTTTTTATAAATTAAGACATTTCCAATATGAATACATAGTTTACACAAATTTCATCATATTGTTGAGGTTACCCAGGGCTGGTTGGATGCTATATTGCCTGGTGCCATAACTCAGTGGTGAGCTAATGATGAGGATCGTCCGGTCGACGGCCCATGGGGACCCTGGTAATCCTCCGTCAGTTTGTTGATGGGTGTCGCGTACATACAGTTGCACTTTTTATATCTGATGGCGAGACAGTAGGCCGTCTCGTACGCCTGAAATATGCTAACGAAATGCAGGTGATGCTACAAAGGATGCCCTACAATGAATTGACACTAATTTCACTTGGTTGAGTAGTTTATTCACTGTCCTTGCTACAGGTGAATAAAGCATGAATTATGCATGATAATGAACTCAGCACTTAAGCGGTGAAAAACACGTGGTCTTATATTTAGACACGATTGCGTTAAACTCTCCGGTGAGAAGGCGGTTGGCTCTCCCCTCAGTACATTAAAGATAATACAAATGTTCCGATGACTAATATATTACTATTGCAGTTAAATGATTGCAGTCTATATGCTGGTACTGAGGGGTCTTGCGGAGAAGGCTACCAACGCAGCCGGTCTTGTCCGGGTGCTGAGACAAACTGGGCCGAATGGCGTTGGCTTTCGTTACGAGTGGCGAAAACCGAAGTCAAACTGCGAATGATGAAACATGACATGAACACACTGTGATGTGATTATAATGTTGAAAAATTCTATGAATTAAATTAAACAGATTGGTGACATCCCCATTTATTAACAAATGTCTGTTGATGTTAAAAGTTGTTAAGTTGATGGGGATGTCACTACACTAAATTATTTATTATAATGCTAGAAGCCTTTAAAGGCAATCTCCATTTTAGAAAAACATAATTACTCATATAAATACATCTTAAATAAGTTATTACATTTGCTCATAAAAGTGTTCACATCTCACTTCCGATGATGTGTTTGAATTACACTGGCTACAGCGTTGCCAGGTGGCTGTCTCCTGAAGGGATGGACGAGTCCACTTGGGCGAAGGGATGTGGAATGCCATGCATGATTGCCATTAACACCCCTGGCTGTAGCCGTGAATGCGGTGACTGTGTTCAATATGTTTGTGAAAATTCTGTACACCATTGGACGACACTTTGGGGCACATATCTCTTCAACTCTGGCCTACCAGCCAGTTAACGTCACCCGGTGATATGATGCGTCATATTTAGCTGCGCGAGAATTGCCAGTGCGCCCAACGGCTGTGGCTTTGGGGTAAACACCATTTTGGATCGCCTACCCACTTATTATTAAAAGAGTTAACTCTTGTAATACATGAGAAGGGTGGTCTCTTGAGTTGCGTAATCCTTGTCGGCAAGAAGGTGCAAGTTCCGTTCTTGTCGACCCACACTACGCACTCTTGGCCTGATGTGGTTGGTGTGGCCCGGTGTAGCTGGTGTAGTAGTTGTGACTGCGGCAGTCAGAGTGGGCACAAGGAACTCGTCGTGTGGTTCACATCAAACACCCTGTCCTCTGGTGACCGCGCAGTCCTCAATACATCCCATCACACTGCTAGGCGCAACAGGCAGTGGGTGGCTTCAGCTTGTGGCGTGGCCTCAGTGCATAAGGCCCCGTTTCTGGGATCTGACTCCAGCTGCTGCTGGGAGGTCAGGGTGCTGACCCCGGCGAGGCTGACGTCCCTGTGACATGCATGTGCGGGCGGGGGGTGTCCCCACCACATGTGATGCATGCTGGGCGGATCAGGCGATGCGGCCACTTGGAGCAGCGGAGAGGGGTGATAGACCGTTCCTCCTCTGACTCCTCTACAATGTTGCTGCTACTGCGGTGTGGACGTCGGCATGATGTGGTTGTTGCGCGGGGGAAGGAGAGGGCCCCATCGAAGGGCTGTGAAACCCCACNGGTGTGATGTCTCCTGCTATTGGTCCTACTGAGGGCGCTGCGGTCGAGCCATCGAGAGAGCTGTCCTGTGAGAAGCTCTGTCCCACAGGTGTGTCTGGCGACTCGCCATCGGCGGCATCCCTGGTGACCAGCGCCGTGATGCAGGGCGTCACGATGCTGGGGAGTGACCCTTCCAGGCCTGCAGTGATGTGTGCGGTGTTGATGATTGTGCTTGGCAGCGGCGATCATCCCTCGGGTAATTATTCCTCCTCCATGTTCTTAGTGGGTGTCGAAACGCCGGGCGTCGTGGCGAAGAAGAGGCGCTGGAAAAATTTTCCGTCGCTGCCGGGACTCTGTATCCCGACTTCGCTTCTGGCGGCGATTGGTGCGTTGTTTTGGTGGTGCTCGACACCCTGCTGGTCAGGCGTCGTGATGCTTGACATCTCAAATGCCGATCGGATGTCGTCGCAGTGGACGGTGGCCCACCTCCTGCTGCTCAGCCTGATGAGGTATGTGGTGAACTCCAGCGCCTTCACCACTGAATGTGGTCCACTCCATTTCTGGGCGAACCTGGCGCAGAAGTTCTTCGCACCACTGGATATTCTATGTTCTCTGACATAGACCAGTTGGCCAGGTGCCAACCATCGTGGTGCTCATGTGGTGGCAGGCATCCATCCCTCGATGTAGTGTTCTTGGTTACTGCGAGCTGCTGTTAACTCCGCCTCCGTGCGCTGTCTTCTAGCTGTCCCATCTTCTGGTTTGCCCTTACCCTCTATTTAGCGTGTGGCAAACTCTCCAGGTATCATTAGTTCACGACCCTGCAGAATCGCTGCTGGAGTCTGCCCTGTTGCTAGATTCACCCACCGCCTTATGGTGAATAGGGCCGCAGGTAGATGATCGGCCCAACTGGTGTGGTCCTTTCCCACTCTCATGCGTAACTGGGTCTTGAGATCTTGGTTGCGCCTCTCGGTGGGGTTTGCCCTTGGATGGTATATTGGAGTTGTATGGTGTCTTACCCCCCACCGAGTGCACAGCTCACCAGTACCTTCCAGGGAATTGGGTACCGTTGTCTGTGAGTAATGTCTTTGGGTACCCCCAGCGAGGGTAGAACTCCGTTTCCAGTGCCCGCACAATGGTGTGTGTCCATGCGCTGGAGACTGGGTAAGCTTTGGTCTATCTGGAAAATGTGTCACAACCAGGATGAACCTCTTCCCTGTGGAAGTGTGGGGGTAGGGGCCCATGAGCTCTAAGGACACCGTCTCGAATGGTTCCTTCGGTGCCCTGGGTTGCTGTTGGGTCACCCCATCTGTTCTCCTACCNGTGCCCTGGGTTGCTGTTGGGTCACCCCATCTGTTCTCCTACCCTTGAAGTGGTTGCAGGGGACGCACTCCTTCACATACCTGCGTACATCCCTGCTTGCTCCTGGCCAGTGAAAATGCATGTGGAAATTCCTGGCTGTCTGGGTTTCCCCAGAATGACCAGCAAAATGGCTACTGTGGGCGTGCCTTAGTACATGTTTTTGTGCTCCTATTGGTACATAGAGGCACCAGGTCGCATCGGAATGCTGCAGACGGGTCTCGACGTGTGTGTTCCAGATGCGCCACCACTCACCATCTCCCTGTACGATTTCCGTCTTCTTGGCACACGTTTGTGCGCATTGACGTTAGGCATCGATGACAAAAGTCTTGAGTTCATCGAACCTGGGTTATGTGTTTGATGTGACCTCTATGATGTTGCAGATGACCTGCTCGTCGTCTGTTGTTGTCTGCTGTAACACAATTTGTTGTGGAGTGGGTGTAACTGTGGGTTTATGTTGATGTGTTGGTGTTGCATGCTGTTGTTTTGGCCTGGGGTAGTGAGCGTCTGGCTCGCCTACCCCACCAACTAGTTTCCCGCCAGTGGTTTCCTGCCATTGTTTACATTCTCCTGCATTTGTCTTTTGATGTTAGGGCATTCGCTATGCCAGCGGTGTTGTTGGCTTTAACAATTCCTTCATGAAAAATGGGGTGGGGGGGGGCTTCCCTTCTAACTGTACCTGCTTGCATGGCTTCAGCTGCTGCGTTTGGGCCAGCTGTTATGGGTGTAGCAAGTTGGCTATTCCCTGTGTTCTTATGTGTTGTTTGGCTCGCCCCTTTCATGCCCTGTCCAGCTGATGACTATATGTTCTTGTTCCATGTTATGTGGTCACGGGGCCGTGGTTGGTGTGGCCCATCCTGTTCCCTGTGATGCACTTTATTTTCGGCATTGGCCTGTTCTAGTAATGCTGTAGATCTCATGAACTGTTTTACACTGCCATGTATCAGTGATGCCAGGGCCAATTTGAATTATGATCTTACTGTTGATGATATAACCTCCAAAATGTCTGGGTCTAGCATATCTGGATGAAAATGTCTAATGATGATTTTTCGGGTGGAAAATGCTCTTAGTGTCTCATAATCACCCTGTGACTCTAAAAAGGCACGGCTTTCAGCCTGCAGTGACCCATACGTGGAGTTGAAATGCCCGAGGAAGGCACTTTGCAACTCGGCCCATTGTATGCCAAAGTTGGCAATGGACCGCCACCATTTGCGTGCCTCCCCAGACAACTGGCCTCCGATGCAGCTAGGCCACTCTGCTTAACTAACACTGTACCTGCTCAATCTTTCTGTGCAGTCGCTCAGGAACACCTGTGGGTCCTCTTTGGTGTTTCCTGCGAAGGTTGGCAGCGACTGGAATCGGGCTGGTGTTGTGCCCAGCCCTGTGATAGGTGCTGCAACTGTTGGTGTTGTTCTGGCCACCTGGTGTGGCAGAGGCCACATGAAGCCCGGGGTGGTGCGTGACACCAATGAGTTTCTCCATGGTGCTGCTACTCCGTCCATGCCTGTTTAGTGCCCTAGCAGGCTGTGTTGTTGGCTGTTGTTATCACTGCCCTCAGTGAATGGGTATGGCACCATCACTCGCGGTACATCCGCGCACTGTTCGCACCCGAAATGTTCCGAGGTGTTATTGACCATGTCCCATTCAGTTGGTCGTACTGTTCGTTCACACTCGTCCGACCGAATTCTGCCATGGTTGTCTGTGGTCGCGTGTTCTGTTCTTGTGATGCAATCGCCATGGTAATTCCTGCGACAAATTACGCACAATATCGTTCAGTCACATATTCCTGCACATATGATCTGTTTCGCGCATCTTCGGTTGCGAAAAATATTTAAAGTGAATTATCTGAAGATTGTTCTGTTAGGTTTGAATTTAAAAATGTTTCTTGTGGCTGTTCGACTTCGCACTGGCACGCCCGTCTGTTGAGGCCGAAGTTGCCTCGGACCACTCGTGGTCTGTTACACTTTGTACACAATGGCACTCGTTTGCTCCATGCATTTTCTATTAGTTCACTATTATTTCGTTTAATGTCCTGCGCGAGTCTTCTCGCGTTTGCTAATTCCCCGCACTGATATTTTGTTTCCAGGAATGGATTTCGTTCAGTTGTTGGTCGCATGCATTTGAGGCACAAAGTTTGTGGTTTCCCATTGGTGGTGGTCCAATTTAATCTGTAAGTATTCAGCCCTATATCGGCCACGTGGCACTAGGCGGTAATCATGGTGGTCGGTCTTTCTATGACATGTATAGCTGTATCGATTCTACACTCTGCGTCGTCATAGTGACCCGTTACTTCTGATAGGCGGTGGGGGTGGTAGTGGCTGCTAACTCGCGCATCCGGGCGGTGCATTACTAAAACCTCCCTGCCCAGCAATGGCAGCGTTAGAGAAAGTTTGTATTGTTCGTTGACAAAAATGGCCGATTGCCACAAACTCAATTTTATATTTTTTTGTTCAAAAATTTTCGTTAGAATTAATTTTGCTGCTGAGGGCTGCTGAACACTTTTACTTTCTTGCTTTCTTGAGCAATACACATATAAAATAATGGTTGATATTTTACGGGACGCGTAAAGTATTACAGCACTCGTGATGGTTTGGCCTTGGAATTTCCACGTGGTGGGTCTGTAAACAAAGCCACGTGGCCACGTGTTTTTAGTGACGTGTTGCATGATATATTTAAAAATTATTATCAGTTCTTTTAGCTTTCGGCATTATACATTTAAAATGCATAACACTCCTGAATAAAGTTTTATTTAACTTGCTTGTGTATGCTTGGCGTGGAAACGTAATTTTTAGCGCAGTTTACGATAGCGTGTCCTCCGCGCAAGAGGGGTCTATAGTACACAATAAAACACTTTGTGAATGAGCGTAATTTATGATGGTGATAAATGTTTTTGACATGGTGATTTCGACGAACTTTACTCATGATTTGTTGTGTCCTTATTCTGTAAGTTGGTAATGCCATTTTTGTCGTTGGACAAGAATGACTTGGCGAACTGCCCCTTAGTTGGCGCGCCATTTTGACATCGCGAGGTTACCCAGGACTGGTTAGATGTTATATTGCCCGGTGCCATAACTCAGGGGTGAGCTAATGATGAGGGTCGTCCGGTCGATGACCTATGGGGACCCCGGTAATCCTCCGTCAGTTTGTTGATGGGTGTCGCGTACTTACAGTTGCACTTTTTATATCTGATGGCGAGACTGTAAGCTATCTCGTAAACCTGAAATATGCTAACGAAATGCAGGTGATGCTACATAGGATGTCCTACAATGAATTGACACTGATTTCACTTGGTTGAGTAGTTTATTCACTGTCCTTGCTACAGTGAATAATGTATGAATGATGCATATTAATGTACCCAGCACTTAGGCGGTGAAAAACACGTGGTCTTATATTGAGACGTGATTGCGTTTAACTCTCCGGTGAGAAGGTGGTTGGTTCTCCCCTCAGTACATTAAAGATAATACAAATGTTCTTGTGACTCAGTCTGTGGTATATCAATGCCTACATATCCACATCCCTGGAACCATTTGTTATAAATTAAGACATTTCCAACATGAATACATAGTTGACACAAATTTCATCATAACCTAAATTCGTAAACCACAAGACTTGCCGGAAAGCAAACTGAGAGCTAAAATCATCGTGTGCGCAGCCACACCAGTCCATCAGCCCCTTTGTTGAGGGAGAGGTCTGTCATAGGCTGTTGGCAAATGCAATAACTTCGGAATAATAGTTCTACCTATAAAGGCAGATGTGAAACACATTCATATGAACCATGTATTACACTATAATTTGTAGGCTTACTGCACAGCACTGATCACACCATCAAGGTAAATATTTTTACTGAAAGCTTTTTATTTTGTAAAACTATAAATAGGCATACATGCCACTTACTTAGAGCACTCTTCAAATATATTCAATGACTATAACAGTAATATCATCTTCAACATTGTTTTTGATAAAAATTGGAACAAAAAAATCATTCAGTAGTCATATATAGGTAGCTTGAAACTATTAACTGAGACAATTGAAATTTTGGTTTATTCCAACAATATGCCTTTTAAACACATTAAAAAATAGTGTTAAATGGCATTCGATAGATTTTGGTTTACTGACTTATCTGCACAGGTTTCATTTTTCTGAATACATTGATATTACAAAGTTACTTCATGTTTATTTAACTAATTTAAATGTGTTAAACACTATACACAGAGGTGACAAAAGTCATGGGATAGCAATATGTAAATATACAGATGGCAGTAGTATCGCATACAAAATGTATAAATGGGCAATGCATTGGTTGGGCTTTCATTTGTAGTCAAGTGATTCATGTGAAAAGGTTTCTGACGTGATTATGGCCGCAAGACGGGAATTAAGAGACTTTGAACACGGAACGGTAGTTGGAGCTAGACGCATGGAACATTCCATTTCGGAAATGGTTTGGGAATTCAACATTCCAAGATCCACAGTGTCAAGAGTGTGCCAAGAATACCTCATTTCAGGCATAACCTCCCACCATGGATAACGCAGTGGCCGACCGCCTGCACTTAATGACCAAGACCAACGACATGTGCGCAGAATGGTCAGTGTTAACAGACAAGCAACACTGCGTGAGATAACCGCAGGAATCAATGTGGGACGTACGACGGACGTGTCCATTAGGACAGTGTGGCGAACTTTGGCTGTACTGGGCTATGCCAGCAGAAGACCGACTCGAGTGCCTTTACTAACAGCATGACATCGCCTGCAGCGCCTCTCCTGGGCTCGTGACCATATCGGTTCAACCCTAGACGACTGAATAACCGTGGCTTGGTCAGATGAGTCCCGATTTCAGTTGGTAGGAGCTGATGGTAGGGTTCGTGTGTGATGCAGACCCCACGAATCCATGAACCCAAGTTGTCAACAAGGAACTGTGCAAGCTGGTGGTGGCTCAATAATTGTGTGAGCTGTTTTTACATGGAATAGACTGGGTCCTGTGGTCCAACTGAACCGATCATTGACTGTAAAGGTTTATGTTCAGCTACTTGGAGACCACTTGCAGCCATTCATGGACTTCATATCCCAAACAACGATGGAATTATTACGGATGACAATGCGCCATGTCACCAGGCCAGAACTGTTAGCCATTGGTTTGAAGAACATTCTGGACAATTTCAGCGAATGATTTGGCCACCAAGATCGCTCGACATTAATCCCATCGAACATTTATGGGACATAATCGAGAAGTCAGGTCGTGCACAAACTCCTGCACCGGCAACACTTTTGCAATTATGGACATCTATAGAGGCAGCATGGCTCAATATTTCTGCAGGGGACTTCCAACGACTTGTTGATTCCATGCCACGTTGAGTTGCTGCACTTCGCTGGGCAAAAGGAGGTTCGACACGATATTAGGATGTATCTCATGACTTTTTCTTGCTTTACTGGTATTTGCCAGTAACCGCTATGGAGGTCGAGTGACATCAGAACTTTGGCACGGACAAGGCTGTTGAGTGCGTACTTGACGTTGATGAATGGTGGTAGATCGTTTTCAGTGATAAGTTTGAGAGACCTGAAGTCGATGCAAAACCTCCAGGTTCCATCCTTTTTTGGAGCTAAAGTTATGGGAGACTTAAAAACACTGTTAGTGGGTTCAGTGAAACCTTCATCCAGCATTTCCTGTATATTTTATTTTATTATATGGCATTGGTGAGGCTGATAATGGTGGGGGATGGTGAACACTGATTTTGACTGCGTTAATAGAATACTCTGTTCTGCCACTTTTTTGCGATGCAGGGGGTCGGTGGCAGTGAAAATGTCATGGCGTTCGGTGAACAGGCACATGTGTGATGTCATGGTACATGGGCAGTATGGCATGGTCTAACTCGTCGAGCTGTACATCCAGTATGCAACTTGTGTTCCACAAGTCCAAGTTGTACACAGTTAGGCATTTATTCTGGCTAAAATGGATTCGCCTGGCAGCAGGTTCCTTTATGGTATTATGCTCAGTTAACCATGGTATTCTGAGTAATGCATCTTCATGCAAGTCATTGGAAACGAAAGTTGTTGTGGTTTTTTCAATGTCCAGAATCCGCACTGTTATTTTTACCTCCCCTATCATTGCACCATTGTGGGTATTTGTAGCTTGCTGAATAGTTCGGTTTGCTGGTTTTATTTTACACACATCCACTAAGTTCTCGCAAACAAAATTATGCGAGTCTGCAGTATCAATTAAAGTATGGCACTACTGGTTATTTAAAAATACTGGAATGCAGATGACTTGGTATTTGTTATTGCAAATTTGAGAAATTAAAATATGTTGCGGAGACTGTCCAGGATCAGAACTTATAACTAGGGGGTAGTGGACGTCTAGCCGCTCTACCCTGCCCCATCGTTTCCCGGCTTCGCCTTCCTGTCATGCTGTATTTTGGGGTGATTCGGACACTCGTCATGCCAGTGCATGCGCTATCCATCGCAGTAATGGCAGGCAGATGGCAGCAGTCCACATCTAGAGTGGGTTTGAATGGTTTCACTTTGCTCCTTTATGTTTGGACCTTGTCCATCACTGGGTGGAGGGTGAAGTTTTCGACGTTTTCCAAAATTTGTCATGATTTTTGGAGTATCTATCCTTTATAATCGGGTCCCCTTTTCCTAGCCTTCACAGTACCGACGCAGGTGTGCAGTGTCACAGTGCGGATGTACAGATGTTGATACATACGTCTATTGCAGGATTACTATGGAGTGCATAGAATCGTCCACAGCAAAGTGAATGTGTAGGACCAGAATGCCATGGAATTCCGGTCGCACTGTACCCACCATAACTTCTAATACCTCCTTCGTAGACCCCTGAGTGTGGTATATTTGCACTAAGTTTATATTCTGAATTCCAAAGGTCGATAAGAGCTCGTATTGTTTCTGGTTCTCCAGGATTATGCAGTTACGTGCCTGCAGGGAGGTAAACGTGCTTGCGAAATGATACTCGAAGGTATGGTTGGATTCTTCCAACATGATGCCATAGTGAGCTATCGCACACCACCACTGCTGAGTATCACTACTCAACCAGTCACCAACACAGTTCAGCCAGTTCTCTACCTCTATGCCTTAACATTGCAGCCTGCTTGCACAGTCATGTAGGAAGGCCGATGGGTCTTCAGTTGGTAGGCCAACAAAGTCTGGCAGGGACTGGAAATGTGCCATCATGGATGTCGGTGTTACTGCAGAGAAAGAATTTGGCTGTGTTATTATTGTGGCTGGAGTAGGCGTGGTGCCATGCGGTCTCGCGGCCACGTGGAGCAGCAATGTGGAATGCGTCAGTGGAGGGGTGGCTGATGAGTTTTGGCTGCACGCACCCTGGAATGCACATTGAAGTGGTGGCAAGCTTTATTGCAGCGTGCACTGTTGACACACAAAATGCTCTCTCCCAGGGTCACACTATTCGTACCTTGTGACACATTTTTATAGACCCGCAGCCCGCAGCTTCATAGCATGTTAGTTCTGAGTCCGTCCCCTGGTACTTGATTTCTTGACATTGCTCAGGTTGTTTGTGGCTGGTGACACTGAAGATGACTGGTTGAGCAGTTGTTGAGAAAGTGACAGATGGGCATTGTGTCTCCTGACACCATGCACACTGGAAGACGTTTTCTGAACTGAGGTGGCAATTTACTGCTGTATCATACACTTTTTGCGATACACTCTGTGGCATCAAGTGCACACAAGAGTGGCTTGGCTAAGTCCATCACACCAATGCACATTGATGCATTTTCGTACAGTTCACCGAAATTTGGCTTATGTAATTGGTTTGTTCAGTATGGAGCACTTGCAGCTCACTGTATCTTATACAGGGTCGACTGTACCCTGGACCTGACGAGGTCTCACACAGGAGTCACACAAATCGGCTGTTTGGCCCATAGTGGTACAAGCCACTGCCTTGAAACACAGTTCAATATTAATTCTGTCAATGACCTCGTGCAGTTGCTGGGTTTCTGCAGGGTTGTCGCGCAAACAGGTGCTAGATTAGAGTTGCACTAACATGAATGGATCTGTATCTGGTAGTGGGCGCACACACTCCAAGCACAGACATTCCACTATGGCATTGGAGTTATGCCAGTCTATCAGCCCATTATCGCATTCGCTGTTTGTGGGGAAACTCTTTGGTTGTGCCCAGCTGATCTTCGCCAGGGTAAACAGACCTGCTGGCCATTGGCTGCCTCCTCTACACCATACATGGGAGGGGTGACCCACCCGAGCAGATAAAGGCATGCCACTTTACACATGAACACTGCCAGCTGTCGCCTCCCTGTCTCGCCCGGGGAGAGAGAGAGAGAGAGAGAGAGAGGTGATGGTTAGTGCTCCTTAAGATGGCAGCACTCGGTCCTGTTACCCTTGTGTAGCTGGGTGGTGGTGTGGTCGGCTAATAGTCGTCATGTTGCAGTGAGGATTTCGGAAAGGAATCGGCCACACGGAAGGGCACCATTTGATGGGGTGTGATGGTATCAGGAACGGGGAGTTTGAAAGTTAGAGTTACGGTACCAGGTTTTCAGAATTGGTCGGATAATTTTAAAAAGGCCGGCAGAGCAAGAGACTCATCTACTGTGGGAGCTGTTCGCCCACGTGGCTCTCCTGAGATCACCCAGCGACGAGGTATTGCCGTAATGATGCATTATTTCCATGATGACTTCCTGAACTTCTCATACACCACTAACTGTTGAGTGAGATTGTTGAATAGCCATATAATATGCCAGAAGCATGGTAGGTTAGTATGTAATTTCAGGATTGCAGTAACTCATTGTGTAGAGCACTTATAAATAAGATCATGACCGTTAAGCAGCCCACAGTGAAATACAACACAGGCCAGAATTTGTACTGATTTTACTCACCAAAACAACGCTCCTTAGAAGCAATTACATAAGCATAATGGCTGTGGCACATTACCGACATAAAATGCAATAAAGTCACAAGGGTGATGGAAATTATAAGTGACTACATCCCCGGAACAATTTGAGATGGCGGAGTTGGGAGCGGCATGGCCCCCAGGCTAAACAAAAAATAATTAAGTTACAGACAAAGTCATTACTATTTAAAACTAAATGGTCGGCACAAGAATGTTGAAGGGCCAGAGATACGCGATGCGTGGCCACTGCAGTAAAACGCCGGGAACCAACAACTGGAACAACATTGCAGAGTCTGCCGAGACCACCCCTTAAATGTGCACATGTGAGTTTCTGAAAATACATAAATACTTTAATAACAAGAACACATAAGCACAAATACACTTTTCATAGTTTAAAGGCATAAGAAACCCTTTTACATTAAGTTACATAAGCAAATTACATGTAGAATTAAAATATTTTGGTATTCGATTTATTCAGCAATGTAATTTGGATTGTGTCTGGTGGTATATTTCTAAGCCTGTTGCTTATCTGGACGTGTTACTGATACACTCGGCACTATTTTAGAGAAATTATGAAATATTATTCCACCTTTGATTCACAGACTTCGAGGGTGGCAGTGGATGTCTCGTGGTGGATGAGTCCATTCTCACCCCGGGAGATGTGTGGGTTGCCATGCTCGATTCGGCCAAAACAATGCTAGTTTTACAGGTGCTGTGAATTGATGCGCTTAGACACTGACTTTACACTACCTACATTTTTACCTGTTGATGACACTCACACTTAACACATAACCTACGCTCGGGGACGTTAAAATGAAATGAAGGTGATTACACGAGGCATTGCTGGAATACTGTAACTGCTGTGACCACCTTGCTACATTCATTTACCCGGCGGTATTCTTACTGGGGACTTCGCTTGGTGGTGTTGGTCGAACCGAATTATCACGCCCTCAAAAGATGTCTCTTGAGGGCATGAAAGTGGGATGGCCACCTGACTCCGGTGGTGCTTGGAATGTAGCGGAGGTGAGTTGCTCTCTAGCACACTTCGACAGCACTGGATTCAGGTAGGGGTGACCGCTGTGTCCGGGTAGACTTGTCCCATGTTGAGGGCACATCGTAGCTGTGCTGATATATCGGAACGAACAGGCTAGGGGAGGAGGGATGCGTCATACGTCAGAACCAATTAATATACAGTGCATCACCACCATATATTAGTTTCAGGGATGCCCTAAATTCACTGGGCCAAGCAAAAGTTTTGTCATTACTTGATCAGAATAGCGGGTATTGGCAAGTCCCAGTGAAACTCGAAGACCGCGACAAAACAACTTTCATAGCTTCCGATGGCAGATGCTTCCCGTTTTGTGCCATGCCATTTGGTCTGAAATGTGCACCCGCCACCATCCAGGCTATGTGCGAATTTTGGATGGCCTCATTGGAGCATTCACTCTCACCTACCTCGACGATTTGGTAGTGCGTTTAGGAAACTGGGAAGCTTACTTGCATCATTTGTCATTTGTGCTGGAAAGGTTAGCAACCAATGGCTGAACATTTGCGATTGATTGAAGAGTACCTACCACCTGGCTCACTCAAGCTGTTAAGAAAAATGTTGGGTTTATTAACTGTCTCAGGGAATATATCCAGTGCTTTTCTCTCATCATCGCACTGCTTACAGCCCTTCTTTCGCCACAGAAGCTATTTCAATGTAGTCAAGGAGCAGACGACGCCTTTCAGCAAGTTAAGGGTAGTTTTAAAAAATGCACCAACCACATCGATGTGTCGTGCCACCCATGACTCGATGTAAGCTGCTGAATGGCACATGGAAGGTGTCGCATCACAGCTGGATGGGGAGCTTACCTGGGCATCGTGGTGTTGGGCATCTTGAAACTGGCTTATTCGACCACTAGATGCAAGTAATCTCTATGGAAGTCTACACTTCTTCGGATACTCACCTTCGCTATGTAGATAGTGTAGCCGAGTGTGTGTACAATAATCTGTTGCCTGCTCTATTTAGCTGTGAATCCCACATAGTAGTTCTTTGCACTTCTAAACATGCAGGGTTCTCTCACATATACTAGTTGTCTGCTTGTAAGTGGCGAGGCGTGCACATGGTGGCAGGTACCCATCTCACTATGTAGGGGACCTGGTTCTCTTGCATTAACTGAAGTGTAGCTTCTTACTGCTGCCACTGGGCTTGCAGTGACCTCTGCTTCACTAGCTTTATCTGCCTCTTGGCAGGCAAACTCGCCTGCCAGAGGCAATTCATGGCCCTGTAATATCGCTGCTGGTGACTTACCCATGACGAGAGTCACACAATATCTGATTGTGAAAACTTCTCTGGGCAAGTGTTCAGTCTATGATACGTAGTTCTTACCAACCTACAGGTGCAACGTTGTCTTGAGGTTTTAATTTCAACACAATGTTTGGTTGGCCCATATGTGATATACAGCTGTCATGTGGTGTACCACCTCCCACTTTGTTCACAAATCGCGCCACTGTTGACCAATGAACTGCATGCCTTTGTCTGTGATTAGTATACAAGGATACCCCCATCGAGGACGGAACTCCTTCTCAAGTACACAAGCAACGTTCCATGCGTGCACACTTTAAACTGAGTATGCTTCAATTCACCAAGAAAATGAGTCACAACAACGATGAAGCATTTTCCAGTAGCTGTGCATGCGTATGGCCCCACCACATCTAGCAAAATAGTTTCAAATTGCTCCAATGATACCAGTGGCTGCTGTTGCATGACTCTGTCTCTATAGCAACTATTGGAGCAATTGCAGTTTACACGTTCACATACTCACTGCAGTGTGTCACAGGCTACTCCAGCCAAATGAAAATGTGACTGACCATTTCTGGTGGTTTGTAATGCTCCAGGGTGCACCATTAATTGACTGGCATGCACAAGATGTAGCACAAGTGGCAGTGCAACCTTTGGGCCAAAGAAACGCCATTGCAAGTCTAGCTGGCGGTGACGGGTTTCCAAACACATGTTTTCCATCCACCATCATTCTCCCTCGCTGTTCTCACACTCCACCAGCTGGGATTGTGTTTTCGGGCATCACTGTTCGGCTTCTTCAACATGCGCGTAGAGTTCATACATCCTTATTTCCTTTTTTATTTTGCATTCTGATTGTGTTGCAGATCACAGTGCCCTCGCCTGGTGTTCGGCAGTCAGCTGACACAGGGGGAGTAGATCATCACCCTAATCTCCGTCAATTGCTATGTTTTCGCCAGGTGCATGTTACAACTCGTCTGCTAACTGATTCTCGGCCTTTAGGAATGTGTTGCACTTCAAAATAATTCGACTGTAGTAGTAGGGCCTAATGAGGCAACTTGCTGCGGGCTTCATGCATAGGGTGTAGCCCACCAAAGCAGTTGTTAGTGCATAGTGTGAAGTGCTGGTACTCTAAGTGTGCTCTGTGCCATTTCACTGACCACACAACAGCGAGGCATTCTCATTTGTTCACACTATACTGGCTTTCGGTTGGCCTGGATTTTGCGCTACTGAAAACTATGATTTGATGGTCTCTGCTGCCCGCTAGCTGAAACAGGTTAGCTCCCAAGCATTTTTCGCTTACTTCTGTTTTTAATTAAAAATATGGTATCGTGACTTGCGAGCATGGTACACTCTCGGAACCGACATATGAGCTTAAAAAAAATCTTTATGCTCGTCCGATCACTGGTACTATTTGGTGCGTAGCGACATATCCATCAGTGGTACTATGAACACTGTAAAGTTGCGGATATATTCTCTGAGCCATTTCACGAGGCTGAAGAATTTTCGTAATGGTTTACAAGTGTAGGGCACATTGTAGTTCTCAATGGTTTTTAATTGTTCTGGTGTGGGACGACTGCAATGGTCGTGTACTGTACCACCTTCACGACAGAATCGCAGGCACCATTAGGTACTCGCTCATTGCCACGAGATGTCACATTAATGGAAGGTGGTATCTAGATTCCTATGTTGTATACAAGAAGAGACTACAATAAGAGACTACAAGAAGATAGGTAGGGGTATACTTCTGTTTTACTTATTAAATCAAAGTCGTTTTAGGTACACTGATGGTGTCAATTTAACTTTTCAGACACAACCCCTACAGTTAAAAAATAAACTCACGTGTCTATTTTAAAAAGAAAAGGAAAAACTTAATCAAAAGACCAATTTTCTTTTTTGTAAAACCTTATATTTCAATTCAAGAGTTTTCTTAACAACAGGGGTATTCAACAGGGTTAATTTTAACAACTTTTTAATCACAGCACATCCTTACAATGAAATTACATCTTTATAATAATTTTTAATTTGTTTTCAAAAATAAATTATAAAGTCGGGTACCCGAAATTGTAAATCTCTCTTAAAGTTAACATTTTCTTTACCAAACTAGTTAATATTGTTAAACAAAAATCATTGTTTCTTCTTTGTTTAAAAAAAATGTTCCTTTTGTTACAATTTAACGTGATGTAGTACGTCAGTCCAAAAAAAAGCTAGAGCACACCAATTAGGTCATGCAGCAGGCCAAACAAAAAAAACACAATTTCTTTTTTTTTATGGAGTTACTCCGATGTGACGGAAGAAATACATTGATGTATCGTGGCCAACAAGGTCATCCAACAAATAGTTGTATGTCTTACATCGGCATGAGATGGAAATGGCTGGCCATGACTAGCTCATAGGCCCATGCCTCAAACCGCTTAAACAAAATGCGAACACAATTATTGATAAAAAAACTTCTACGATAACAAAGCTATCAAATAAATAAGATTACCGCCTCGCTGTAAAATATCCACGGTAAAAACGTACCCAAAATGGCGGATGTAAACTATTTCATCCTAAGATGAAATTGTATGCAAGAAAAGAATAATTCACGTCAACTACATGCTGTATGGCGAGAAAACGAAGAAGGAAGTCACACGAGCGGAAGTGTGTGTGTGTGTGTATATATATACACATAGGTGAAAACGTCATGGGATAGCAATATGTAAATATACAGATGGCAGTAGTATCGCGTACAAAATGTATAAATAGGCAGTGCATTGGTTGGGCTTTTTTTTGTAGTCAAGTGATTCATGTGAAAAGGTTTCTGACGTGATAATGGCCGCACGACGGGAATTAATAGACTTTGAACGCGGAATGGTAGTTGGAGCTAGAGAGATGGGACCATCCATTTCGGAAATGGTTTGGGAATTCAAAATTCCGAGATCCACAGTGACAAGAGTGTGAAGAGAATACCTCATTTCAGGCATAACCTCCCACCATGGATAACGCAGTGGCCGACCGCCTGCACTTAATGACTGAGACCAACGACATGTGCGCAGAATGGTTATGTTAACAGACAAGCAACACTGCGTGAGATAACCGCAGGAATCAATGTGGGACATACGATGGACGTGTCCATTAGAACAGAGTGGCGAACTTTGGCTGTACTGGGCTATGCCAGCAGAAGACCGACTCGAGTGCCTTTACATACAGCACGACATCGTCTGCAGCGCCTCTCCTGGGCTCGTGACCATATCGGTTGGACCCTAGATGACTGGAAAACCGTGGCTTGGTTAGATGAGACCCGATTTCAGTTGGTAAGATCTGATGGTAGAGTTCTAGTGTGGCGCAGGCCCCACGAATCCATGAACCCAAGTTGTCAACAAGGAACTGTGCAAGCTGGTGGTGGTTCCATAATGGTGTGGGCTGTTTTTACATGGAATGGACTGGGTCCTGTGGTCCAACTGAACCGATAATTGACTGGAAAGGGTTATGTTCAGCTACTTGAAGACCACTTTCAGCCATTCATGGACTTCATGTACCCAAACAACGATGGGATTTTTATGGATGACAATGCGCCATGTCACCGGGCCACAACTGTTCGCGATTGGTTAAAAGGACATTCTGGACAATTCTAGAGAATGATTTGGCCACCAAGATCGCCCGACATTAATCCCATCGAACATTTATGGGACATAATCGAGAAGTCAGTTCGTGCACAAACTCCTGCACCTGCAACACTTTCGCAATTATGGACATCTATAGAGGCAGCATGGCTTAATATTTCTGCCGGGGACTTCCAACGACTTGTTGAGTCCATGTCACGTCGAGTTNATATATATATATATATATATATATATATATATATATATATATATACAGGGGATGGACAAAATTATGTGAACACCTGACATATACACAATATTTATTTATTAATAAGGTGTTGTTCCACCGTTTGCAATTAGAACAGCTGCAATTCTTCGAGGAATAGATTCGTAGAGTGTCTGAATTGTTTCCAACGGAATGTTTTCCCATTCTTGTAACAAAACATCCACCAATTGCTTCAATGATGTTGGAGATGGAAATCTGCTCCTCACTCTCTGCTCTAAAACTCCCCATAAAGGTTCGATTATATTGAGGTCTGGCCAGGGAAGATGTTTCATAATATTCTGATGCTCTTCAAACCTAGACTGAACCTTTTTGGCTGTGTGTATGGGCGCATTAACATCTTGGAATATGGCAGTGTTTGGCAGCAATATGTTAGTCAGAGTAAGAACTTCATCATTGAGGATGCCGAGATATTTATTCGCAGTAATCCGGCCAGTGATCTGAATGAGAGGACCAGCTGAATACCACGATATAGCCGCCCAAATCATAACAGAACCTCCCCCATGCTTGACTGTAGGTAGCAGGCAGTCCGGATCATAGTCTTCTTTTGGGGTTCTCCATACATAAACCCGGCCGTGTGTAGGGAAAAAAGTAAACGATGATTCATCGGGCCATACCACATTCTTCCAATCATCAAGTGTACAGGTTTTATGATCGTGGCACCACTTCTTTCGTGGCTTCCGTTATAAAGGATTTCGCAATTGCAGCCCTTCCATGAATGTTAGCTTTGTGGAGCTCCCGCCGTACTGTTTTTGTCTAAACAGTATTACTCAAGTGAGTGTTGAGTTCCGCTGTCACTTTTGCCGCGGTAGTTTTATGCTGTCTGGCCACAATTCTTTTTAATGTTCGTCGGTCTCTGTCAGTTAACTTTGGGTTTCGCCCACTATTCCTCTTCGCCGATGATGTTTGACCATGTTTTGTGTATGCTGTCATTGCCGCGGATACTGTCGCTCGTGAAACGTTAAACAATTCAGCTGTTTTTGTCACAGACGCTCCCGCTAACCGAGCACCAACGATTTCCCCTCTTTCGAAGTCTGAGAGATCACACATTTCACAGATCGTTTGTTTTAACCGTCGCGGAACAAAGCGTATAATACACTGAAATATAACCTACAAGACTTGGAACGTAAACTGTGCAATACGTACGCGTCGCATTATTTACACGGAAGCAGTGTTGCCAACATGCAACAAATGAACTATATTGCATGGTGTTCATATTATTTTGTCCATCCCCTGTATATAATAGACACAGAATGATGTCAGAATCTTGAGGTCAATATCTCTCGCGCTGTGAACAGCTTATTGCGGGCTTCTGTGGCGTGTTTTGAATGTACTAGTATAGGAATACGCGGTATTTATAAAAAAAAAAAAAAGGTTCAAAAATGTTTTGCTACTGGCTACAACGGAAAGTCCGCGAAATAAACATCTTTTTACATTTCTCAGGTAACATTATTTACCAATTTTATTGCAGATATTTTTATTTACATTTAATAAAACTATTGTTGATGTTAGGATGACATGTCGGTAAAATATAATTTTGCTTGCAGTTATATTTTAAATTTCTTTTAAGTTTAACCTTTTCCCACTACAAAAAATATTTCCGTGTTTTTAGTTTTTTGGCGGATCAAGAATTGAGAAAGAATTGGACTGAAGTTCTCAAATGCGAAGATTTCACACCATCCAAGCTTGCTCGAACCTCTTTACCCAGGATTGTTTTTCGGCAATGGAAGAAAATGTTGACCAAAATATGGTGCCATCAATGTTCGATTTTCCTCACATATACAGCTGAAAAATTTTAAAAGAAAAGCACCAGCCCAGTGAGTTTTGCAAACTATTTCTCGTCACTAAACCTTTGTCAGCCCCGTCCTTAAATTTCCAGGTAAGTACAGTGAATAGGCAGTATTAGTAAGGTAAATATGTATTTTGAGAATTGAGCTTTGCATAGAAAAGGGAAGGTAGGAGCTTTGCAAATTATCAAGCTGTTAAACCCAGTCCCAGGTAATTTTTACAGTTAAAAATATTTTTTTCTAAAATGATTTTACTGAGAACACTATTTTATGGGTTTACTAAAATATATAATGTATGTAGCCCCGCAGACTATGGATATTTTGCAATAATTATGACTTACAGGAAATCACACCATTGGAGAGGTGTATTGTTATAACAGTGTTCAAACAAAATGTTTAATATTAAACCTGTTTTGTAACCACATTTAAGCAGTGCATAACTGAACCAAATATACTTTATTTCAAATTATGGTTACGGTTTTAAGACAGCACTGAGTATGAACTGTTCCAGCACTCACACTGGGTGCAAATCCTGAATGGAAGCACTAAAAAAATATAATGTTATATTATTCCTTTCTCAGCTTAGATTACAGTGATCCAGTTATTCTCAAAAGTGTTGAACATGATCACAACTACTATGCAAAGGCAAATCCTTTAAGATGTGGTAGGGTGATGTGTAGGAGGTTCCAGGGGTGTTGATGTGGGTTCTCACATTACCTGTCTTACCAGGTTAAGGTGAAAACTGGTGAAGTTGCCTAGCCCCATAACTCAATGAGCATCAGTTAGTGAGGGTCGTGTGGTCGAAGGCCCGTGGATACCTGGAGTCCTCTGTCGATCTGCGGTGCTTGAAGATGATGGCATTACCAGTAATTGAACATCCTATGGTTTTCACTATTATGTTGGTGAGGTTGTAGGCCACCTCGCACGCCTTACTTACACTCTGGTTTGCTATAAGTGGGTGTAGCGCCCTAAATACCCAGATGGGGTGAACACAAGAAATCTCAAGTGTGGGCTTTTGACGTTTACTTATGGTTCGTGATACATGCCCATATACTACAATCACACTATGAAGAGGACCCGGCACTCGGTTTGCCGGTGACCAATGCTGTAAAACCAGCCTAAGCCATGAAAACTAGATGAATTACGAGTGGCACGTTAAAACCTTTTTAAAACTGCTGGGAGGCAGACAGTGGTACCCTCGGAACAAATTAAGCAAAATGTTCTGGTTGATTACATTACTATTGAAATTGAAAGTGATTACAGCAAAAGTTAATGGTGCCGAGGGGGTTTCTGCGGAGCGAAACTTCCGTGCGGCCGGCCCGAGTGCTGAAGTCAGACTAAAATCATGACATCAGCTTTCGCTAATGGTGACCGAAGCCGGCGCCAAAATTAAGTGGAATGATTACATGAATCCTTTTATGGATATACACTGAAGAGCCAAAAATACTGGTACACCTGCCTAATATCATGTAGGGGCCCCCGAGCACGCAGAAGTGCCGCAAGACGACGTGGCATGGACTCGACTAATGTCTGAAGGTATGCAGGAGGCAATTCACACCATGAATCCTGCAGGGCAGTCCACAAATCCAATCTGCACCAATTTGAGAAAGGGTTGCACGTCTGTCACGTTTAATGATTCTCGTCAGTCGTCGTTTGTCTCGTTCTTTCACGATCTTCTTCCGGCCGCAGCGATGTCGAAGATGTGATGTTTTACCGGATCCCTGATATTCACGGTACACTTGTGAAATGGTCGTACGCGAAAATCCAAATGTTATCGCTACCTCTGAGATGCTATGTCCCATCTCTCGTGCGCCGACTATAACACCACGTTCAAACTCACTTAAATCTTGATAACCTGCCATTGTAGCCACAGTAACCGATCTAGCTCCTGACCGCAACGCGTTACTCTGATTGGTTCCATATCTCTGTTGTTTGCATACGCACGCCTTTACCAGTTTTTTTGGCTCCTCAGTGCATTAAGTGTTACATAATAATATTACATGGTGAAATACATAATGATGATATCCCCATGTTTAAAATTTTTTTATTTAAATCTGTGACTTGACATCAAGGGAATGTTACCGCACTAGATAAATAAAACAATTAATCTAAAGCCCTGGTAGGCAGCATGTTGGAAAGAAATTACACAATTACACTTTTACATAATGAAAATTTTTGAAATGATTAAAATTAACACAGAAACAGTTTTCGAAAGGGCACTACCGTTTCTGGTAGGCTTCCAGATGGGCTAGTCCAAGTGTTCCAGCATGGGTGGGCTGGACGAGTCCATTCCTGAAAAGGGGTGTGGGTTGCCACGCTTGATTTAGAATTTAATAAAGAAACTCTATCAATTTTTTTGGATATAGATTTTAGGATATTTTCAAAAGCTTCGGGATTGTATTACCCACTGATTAAACACACTCGGGAACGCGCAGCACTGATTTCCTAGCCAGCAGGGCAGTCGAAGTCACATAGTAGGGGAGGACACCGGGCATCGCGGCGCGAGCTGCACAGACATTCCCTCCAATTGATGGGGCGTCTGACGGCTGTGGCCTTTGGAGGGACACCGTGATGGACCGCTTGTTATTTCCCCCCAAGAGTTACCTCTTGAGGCAAGTAAAGCAAGACAGTTACTTGAGTCATGTAGTACATGACGACGAGACTGGTGTGTTTCTTTCTCACCGGTCCATACTAACGTACTCGTGGCCAGGTGTTCGCTTCGGCCCAGTGTCGGCTAGGTGGTGTAAGTGACTGCGGAGGTGCAAGAGGCCACGAGAGCATGCATGGGTGTCTGGTTTATGTCAAAGGTATATATACTTTGTTGTAGGAGAGTTTAATTGAAAATTGAAGATTATTGTAGTCCTTGTTGCAGTGCATTAGTTGTAGATAAAACAGATCTGAATCTTATGGATTGGAAAAATTTAGGTTGTTTGGTTATTCCAGCAGAAGTTATGTCATGTAACAGAAAAACAATTTAGAGATGAACTTTCATATTATTATTTTTTTGCAATGTGTGTAAATAGTAGTATGTTATGTAAAACAATGAGATATGTTGACACGTCATTATTTCCTGAGCTAGATGAATTTCTCTCACCCTAGTAGGGCTTGCGAAATCATAAGGTAAAATATAAAATTCGTTCTTTCGAAATATTAGAAAATTAGACTTGGTTAATTTTTTCTTGCATGAGCAGAGGAATAGTCTGGCAGTAGAACTTTAGCAGGGCTTTAGTAAAGTTGTCCAACTTCCAGGAAGAAACCATGAATGGACTATAGGAGTATATGCACAAAGTTAATGTTTCCATAATTTGTTGCTTTGTTAATGGTGCAACTCAATTTCTCTATCTAGGCGTACATTTTATTACTGAAATTAATCACATTATAGGTTTGAAAATTATTTATTGAATTTGTATGTTTAAATATGACCAATACTTGATGAATTTTATTTTAATAAATGTATACTATTTTGTTTTGGATTTGTACACAAATTTTTAGTTGCTTTAATATTTGCTCAAAGCATTATTGTAAAAAAATTTTTAATACTTTTTGCTCCACTTACTGTTCTACGTCATACACTGAGCCGGCTGGTGAGGGTCACTAGTAATTTTCAGTTAATATGGAACAAGGGGAACAAGGGCAGTACAGTATCAGGGAGCATGGGCTATATTAAGAGACCTCAATAATGCTCAACAGTTAATATTTGTGGAGCGTTGAAGTGCAGAAGAGGACATTTTCGTTTGAGCCTGCATCAAAATGGTAGTGATGCTTTTCGAGAACTTTACAGTGGGCATATTTGTGCCCCCATTACGTGACAGTTCACAAGTTTTGCTCACCCATCACAGTTAAATCTAAATTGTATCGTGATCTGAACTGCAATATATTTCATTCCATATTTGTCACTGTAGGGGAAGTTCATAAGCATTTTCCTGCAAAACTGATAAAATCTACATCTGATCCTAGCCGAGCAGTAAACGTCAATTGTATTTTTTGATATTGCACCTGCAGTGATTGTAATACGGTTCTAGCATGTTGATTCACTAACAACAATAAAGTCAACCGTATAATATTTACCATGTTATGAATTAATGTAATAATTTATAAAAATAGTAATAGTATGACATTCATTCAGCAGTATTGTGCCTTGTTAAAATTTTAAAGTTTTATTTGTAGTATGCTAGTTTCCTTTTTTCTCTGCTGTGATGCATCTCACTATTCATAAGTCACACAGTATGGAAGGTTTACAGTGCAAATTCACACCTATAATTTAAATGCAGAATGAAGCCTAGTCTACAACTACTTGACACAAAACGTTAAACGCGAATCATCGCTATATGAAAATGGCATGTATATAATATTAACAGGTAAGAAAATAAAAGGAATATAGGAGTATAAATAAAAATATTTTAATTTGTGTTTGTAATAAAAAAAATCTTTTGTAATAGATTTGATTCTACAGACTTCATAGTAACACTAAATTATTTTTTAATGTGTTTTGCGTTATTTGTTTATTGATTTAATATAATAAAAATGTATGGCAATGGTAGTGCCATGCATTGCCAAATGTCTATATTATTTGTTTTCGCTTGTCTGTGATGTCTTGAATTCAATTGGCTGGCATTAAATGTTTAATGCAAAGACTTGAAAGTTGACCAACTTTAAACATGTTGTGTTTGATGTTTGGCATCCTGACAACGTTAAACTTCGATTGTAGCCAGCTATAACTCTCCATGGATTCATGACTTATTGTAAAACATTATTGTAGCAGTAAACACGATTGTAGCCAAGACTTTACAAAAATCACTCCACAAATGCAATTTATAATATTCATTCTCTTGTACTGACTCATTAAACTAGTCCCCACCTGTGGCATACAGGATGATCCAGGCACAGACTAAAATGTGCCTTGAAGGTTGAGGGTATATCAATAAGATAGTCTTTTGGTGTTTCACTTTACTGGATGGATATATTGTCTCGAGTTAAAAAAAACATACAGAAACACTTCCGAGGTGCAGTACTCTATTTTGGCTTACTCGGATTAACTGTGGGCGACATCAAGGTGGAGGAGGGGCTTCTTTGGATGGCGACTTGATACTTAACTCTACTGGTGGTGCTGGTATGTTGTCGACTGTGGATGAGATCTGGCGATGGGGGCAGCATTGGGAAAGGCCCGCGTTTGGTGCCGTCTCCCCTGGACTGGTGTTCTGGGTTCGTTCTGATGTCCTCTCGCGATTTCTTGACGCAATGGCTTCTTTTGGCGCGGTGATAATGAACTGTTTTCCTCTTCTCGCGTAAATTGTTTGATATGCTCTCTAGTCTCCCTCCCTAAGTGTCAGCACGTGTCTCTCTTTGGGGGGGGGNGTACAAAGCCCTTATACCACATGCCATGGTTTGTGATTGTTTGGTTGATGGGGGGGGGGAAGTGGTGATCTTGCCTCCTTGAATTTACCATGACAGCTTATTCTTCCACGGTTTGGCTAAAAGGGTGGTAGGGGTGAGGAGTATTCGTGGCCCCACTTTGAATTGGTCAGACGTTTTCTCAGGCATGAAGCTAGAGGTGCTCTTACTTGGCTCTGCAATTTCTCCCGCTTTCCTACATATTTACATAGTGCCTTCCAGGTGCTTCTGCAATATGCCAGCTCTTACTCTGCACAACCTTGACACGTGTAACTGCGATCTGTTCTGACTGTCCACGTGCCTCGTGATATGTGTCAACTGGTAGGCGCTCGCGAAGGGGGTTAGCAAGGCTTCTACTCCCAATATGCATTACATATCAGTACATTAATTTTTTCTCTGCATATTTCATTAATCAGTGGTGCTGTGTATACATTCAGTATTTGAGTACTACTTTAATATTATATTTTGTAGTGTTTATGTAAAATCTATGAATGTGAACAAAATGTTGTAATAAGCTTATTATGCTTGTGTTATTACATAGTGATAAGTATGATCTGACAGACTAGCATATGTCACTAGTATTGCAATTCCCTTGCATAATGTGAGCACCATATGCTACGTTGGCAATATGGACCCAGTATATGTATTGTGCTTCCAGACAAGCATCAGGCTGGTAAGTAAGATTGCAGAGAGGGATTTCAAGTGTCTCAAGGTAAACAGTTAATGGTCTGTACAACAAACATTGTACATATATAAGTATCATGTACAATAGTGTGTAGTATTCATGACAACTATTGGGCCTTGTAGTGATCTGAAGTAAGAAATATTAAACAAGCATGGAAAGTCAACATTAAAGAACATCTCATAAAATATGAATACAAATTAAAGGCGGTTCTCAAAGTGATGTCTATTTATATACACCGGAGAAACAAAACAACTGGTATAGGCACGCAAATGCAAATACACTGAAGAGCCAAAAAAACTGGTATAGGCATTCGTATGCAAACAACAGAGTTATGGAACCAATTAGAGAAACGCGATTCGGTCGGCAGCGCCTATATAAGGCAACAAGCGCATGGCAAAGTTGCTAGATCGGTTACTGCGGCTAGAATGGCAGGTTATCAAGATGTAAGTGAGTTTGAACGTGGCGTTTTAGTCGGCACACGAGAGATGGGACATATCATCTCGGAGGTAGCGATAAGAATTGGATATTCGCGTACGACCATTTCACGAGTGTACTGTGAATATCGGGAATCAGGTAAAACATCAAATCTTCGACATCGCTGCGGCCGGAAAAATATCATGAACGAATGGGACAAACGACGACTGACGAGAATCATTAAACGGGACAGACGTACAACCCTTTCTCAAATTGGGGCAACTTTCAATGCTGGGGCATCAAAAAGTGCCAGCTTGCAAACTATTCAAGGGACCATCACTGATATGGGCTTTCGGAGCCGAAGTCCCTCTGTGTACCATTGTTGACTGCACGACACAAAACTTTACGCATCGCCTGTGCCAGCCAACACCGCTATTGGACTGTTGATGACTGGAAACACGTTGCCTGGTCTGACGAGTCTCGTTTCCAATTGTATCGGGCGGATGGATGTGTACGGGTATGGAGACATCCTCATGAATCCATGGGCCCTACATGTCTACAGGGGACTGTTCAAGCTGGTGGAGGCTCTTTCATGGTGTGGGGCGTGTGCAGTTGGCGTGAAATGGTACCCTTGATATGTCTAGATATGACTCTGACAGGTCACAGATACGTATGCATCCTGTCCGATCACCTGCACCCATTCATTTCCATTGTGCATTCTGACGGACGTGGACAATTCCAGCAGGACAATGCGACACCCCACACGTCGAGATTTGCTACCGAGCGGCTCCAGGCACACTCTTCTGACTTTAGACACTTCCATTGACCACCTAAATCACCAGACATGAACATTATTGATCATATCTGGGATGCCTTGCAATGTGCTGTTCAGAAGAGATCTCCACCGCCTCGCACTCCTATGGATTTGTGGACTGCCCTGCAGGATTCATGGTGTGAATTGCCACCTGCATACCTTCAGACATTAAACGAGTCCATGGCACGTTATCTTGCGGCACTTCTGCGTACTCGCGGGGGGCCCTACACGATATTAGGCAGGTGTTATCAGTTTTTTTTTGGCTCTTCAGTGTAACTGCGAATTTTAAAATGTTTGACTTCACTGTTAATATGATTTTTCATTCCTTACTGTTTAAAAATAGCAGGATATGTAAACTTTGAGGTTTTCAGGCGAAGCGACAGCAAAATATTCGTAACTACTGACATTTAAACAATTTTTTAAAATGCTGTAATTGGAAAGTTCAGTGTATTTTATTAACAGTAAACATCTGTAACTGGTAATTTTTTGTGATCGGATTTGCATTCATAGTTTGACTAGCAAACCGGCCCGGCTTGGCCCGGGTACAATTGAGTTTTACAGTGATACACTAATAAATAAATTGGGAAAAGACAATTCATTTATGTGAAAACAGAATTATAAAAATACGCTATGTTGTCCTAGGTTTTTACTGATTATGGCAACCCAAAAGAAGGAAATTTTTTTTGCCCGATAGCCAAAAAGTAGGGTATTGCTTTTGGAGTGTATTTGTGCATCTATCGCGTAGTTACCACATTTCCACTTACCAGCGTCGATGAATGAAAATCAAAACGCGAGTTTCATCAAGTTGTAGTTTTAAAAATAAGTGTACCTAGGTACTACATTTTGCGCTTGACTGAGAGATTTTAATCGATCACCAAAGTTAAGCAACGATCCCAGAGGCACACATTTGGGTGGATGATAGTTTAGGGGCATAACATCTGAGCGCTTCCGGGATTCGGAGGGAACGTTAAATATTCGGTCCCAGTTGTTATCGATTGATAGCAGTCGCTAAGCCATTTCAGAAGTCCTTGGGTGGCCTGATAAACTCTGACACCAGAGGAAAACAATATTTCGGTCACGTTCCCAGCCATTGCAGAATTACGTTTTGTTGTTATTCCACCAGAACCGTACAATTTTCTGGTGTAAAAAGTAGCCTATGTCCTATTCCAGGATCTAAAGTACCTACATACCAAAAATAATCTAAATCCGTTCAGCCGTTATGGAGCTGAGTTCGGTGGCATTCCCAGCCGTTGCAGAATTAAGTTTTGTTGATATTCTACAGGAACCGTCCAATTTTCCGGAATAAAAATTATTCTATGTCCTATTCCAAGACCGAAAGTACCTACACACCAAATTTCATCAAGATCTGTTCAGCCGTTATAAAGCTGAGTGGTAACAAACATACACACACACACTCAGACTTTCGCATTTATTATATTAGTAGGATGCAGTGTTTTCATATCAGTGTTTTCTTCAATGGTTATAAAATTAGTTCCAAAAAATTATAAATGTGTGTGTGTGTGGGTGTCAGTGATGTTGCATGTAATATTATAATGTTCTTGTTCCATTTGTGGTTTGTACAAATGCAACAGTAATAAGAGTTGCACATTCCACGACACACAAGCAGGATCATGTAACATGTGTAAAGAATTTCAACCAGTGATTGACAGGTATCACTTTACCAATCTTGGACAGTACGAGAGCTATGAAGTAAATTAGGTGCTAATTAAGTTCACTGCAACTTGCTGATGAGATCGTGACCGCAGCATTCAACATTCAGCCATACCTGTTTGCAGCCTGGTATGGATAACTTTGTACACATATGGGAACATTATTGTAGTAGAATCTTGATAGAAAGTACACAAATGGTCTTGAAATATTATACTTACTACTGAAAAGTATTTTACACTAGACACATATTTAACGATATCACATCTGCCGGGGATTTGAAAGCTGGGAGATTTCGACTGTATCTTTAAAAACATTGATTATGCACATCACATATGTGATTTTTAATTGAATATATCAAAGATTAACAAAGGAATTAAACAAATCACAGTTCTGCATAGACCTAGGATTTTTGGGTGAGTTGTAGGGGTAGGGCTGAGGTGTAAAATGCTCTGGTGAACCACATTAGTCCAAGTAAAACCCACTGTTACACTAAAGCACTTAAGGTAAACTGTGTAGGTCTCAAGGTTTGTTATTTGCACGTAAAGTAAGTGTTTTGCCATAATATATGTCAATGTCATTGACTTTGAAGAGGGCCTGGTTGTTGATTGTTCAACTGACTGGTCTCCTCTCACTGTTTGACAAGGGCAAAAAGGGGGATTGGAATTTGAAACCCAGTTTTCCACGTTCATTTCTTTTTATTCCCACAATTGCCTTTCATGACCATAAGGGTTTTTATTAGAATAACACAACAAAGTAATAGTGTAACCTTGCTGCAGTTAAAATGATTTTATTTACTGTTACAAAATATAGCATAAAATTGGATAGTCTATACAGATAGGTCAGGTTTCTTGTTACTAACATTACTGCAGGTGCAAAATTAGTTGATATATGCTTGCAATACCTTGTTTAAGTGGTAATTATCTAGAATAGGGGCTCATGTAAACAAAACATTTCTTCCAATTAATTGTGTTGCATTGTACTTCTACTAAGCCTTCTGTGTTGCCAATATGTGGTAGCATTAAATGCTATCTAGTTAGTGCATAAAACATTGTAATGTTCCATATTGACATAATTTATTGTTTATATAAAAAATGCAATGTAGTGGGTTGAGTGTTCTTTTGATGTATGCATGCTTATCACAATTAAAACTCACAACATATTTCAGAAACACATTCGTATGTGTTTCTAAAATATGTTGTGTGTTTCGCGAAGAAAAAATTACGGACAGAATGGTTGTTGCTCATAATTGTTTCCACAAGCCGCCACGCTGTTGCCCTTGACTCTGCGGAAATGGCTAATCAACATTAGTGTGGAAAATTTCAGGTCAGGTAGCTTCTGGATCAAAAGTAGTGAGGTACACGGTGAGAAGAATTTTGTTGCATTCACTATATGCATTTCCCTAATTTTACTGTATGAATAATTGGAATTCACAAATTATGAATGAATGTGGGCTTGCCTCAGGAGATTCAATTCGGCTATACAGAGGGTTTTATCTGGATGCTTACTAATTTGCATGTTGTTGGGTACGTATAGGCTGTTCATACATAATTTAAGTATTTTGATATCAAAATTTTAAAAATGTCACTGCCCCTACATGCATATATTTTAACGCGCACACTGATCGGCAAGCGCCCAGTACAGTTGGTTACGACCGAGGGAAAGTAGTTCTATGTCTTAAAGTTGAATTAAAAGTGTTAGGAGTACTGAAATTATTTATATTTCTTTGTGTATATATAATTCATATAAATGTATAATTAAGCAGATTTGTAAAATATTTACTTCAATAATAATTTCATTGATTTACTTGACTGATGAATGGATAAAGTGATCAATTCAATGGCAATGTTAACTTTAAATATGATTGAAGAAGGCAGAACATGTTTCAAAAGTGCTCACTTTAAAGTGAACTGCCTTTATAGGTATTCATGTTTCGTCTTGACTTACCCGACGAAAGAATGCATGTGCCATTTCCTGCTGACGCCAAGTAAGTATATACACCACCAACATTAGTGGGTACAGTAACGTCGCTGTTGTTTAAAAGTGTCATTTTCCATAACTTCCTGACATACTCTCGTCCCACAGTTTAACCACACAACTGCTGTTTCATGCAAATATCTGCCCCACCCTGCTTCCTGAAGTGCAAGCATTGGGGATTGCCTAGGGCTGCCTGCTTCATTATTTTCCCCCAAACTGTTGCATATGTTTCGACGTACAGTATGGGTAAAATAAATGAAGCAGGTAAATTGGTGTGGCCCTCTGCGCTCGTACTCTGGGAAGTAGAATGATACCGATTTTCTCGTGAATTCACAGTTATATAGCAATTCAAAGTTTATTTATTAATAATTTTCATTTTGCATTTTTTTATTTATTTTACAACACATAGTAATTATAGCCCTCCCCTTTCTCATTTAACTTGTATCTTTACTGCACATAATTTGCATTACAGTAAGGATGTTTACTTGTGTATTTAATATCTGCCTAGTTATAGTACTGATGAATAGAGAAAAGTTAAAGGTTAAACTTGTAAACTTCCTTGCAACAAAAAAACATTGTTTTCCGTCAAGGTTCTCGGCGAGTCACCTAGCTGAAATAAATATAAACTTACATAATTTGCATATAAATATTATTGGTTAAGTGTAATTTCTGTGTACAATGTATTGTACTTCATGTAGATTTTTACTGATTTCTACCGACTATGTACTGGAAATGTTCACCACTTTTGTTATTTTAGCTCAAAGGACATGCAAAACATAAAATCATCATTTGCCTCTTATTTTCGTAGTACTACCCATTGTAAGTAGACATAAGGCGTTGTATTAAATTTTAAAAAGTATTGGGTACATATTATAGGGCAGAGTAGTGATTAAATATCATACATAATGTGTTATTTTATTCGGCAAAGGCATTTGAAAACACTTTGCTATATGACCTACGAGATGAGAAAATGCGCATTCACAACCGAGTAATCACAGTATTTTCTCAATTATATTGTATTTCAACCTCTTAAACAAACTTCACTATGTATACAAAACAGGCCTTGTTTTATTACGAGAAAATGAAACTCAAAATACAAAACTTCCGCCGTCTTTGATGTTCGGCCATAACGGTAAACAGCCCACAATCAGTTGTTTTGATGTTAGCCTCACTCCGGAGTGTAGCGAGCATAGCCGAGGTTGAGTCTATGATATATATATATATATACATAATATATATCGTTGCTCCAGAGTTCACTGTTTAAGCAGAACTAGAGCACATCGCCATAAAAAAATTGGCGATACACCAAATTATTAAGAATTGAATGGAATTAAAAATGTTACAAAATTAACATGAAACAAGTGCCAACACATATAACAACCCCCACATCCTGAAACCTGGACACAGGTTCCACAAAGATGTGGTGAGTGCAGCGCCAACAAAAAAGCTAAAATCACACAAAATTACACCATTTAATAGAACAACACAGTAGTAAAAACTTACATTACGAGGTGGAAGTACCACTAGAAACAACAGGTAAAATAATTACAACAGAATATTTTTGGCTAGAGGGTAGAACGTGTGGTGAATGTTGCTGATCTGCACAAAACTTGGATTTCAACTAAAAGAGGATAGCAAACAGGATAGCAAAGAGGATAGCAAACAGGATGCCAAACACCGCAACAGTAGATAGCATGATATATATAAGATTAAGATTCTCTGAAGGTGGTGCAGGATGGGGATGGTGGAGTTGCATAACTTCATGGAAATGAATGCCTCGAGGCTGGGAAGCCATAATGAATCAAGTTCCTGTATGAAGAAATCATTGAGAGAGAGAGAGAGAGAGAGAGAGAGAGAGAGAGATTAGGCAATTTAGAAAATTGCAATTATGTGATATCGGAAATAGGTTTTGGAAAATATAGGACGGATTAAGATTGATCGAAGTGGATGACACAGTTTACTTGGCCAAAAATCTTCAAGAATGGACTGACAATGTCACAACGCAAAGCATTGCTGATAGATCACGCCCAGACAATGAGAGTGTGAGAGGTAGTTGACATTCCAAAGTAGTTCTACACAAAAAGGTTACATCACTAGGAAATTTCGTCGCAAACAGAGATAGATAGAGAGAGAGAGTGAGATTTTTGAGAAAAGGGTTACTCTAGGGTTATAAATGTTTTGTCGCAAAAATTAAGGCGATGTTTACCAGAACTTTTACATTGTGACAATATTTTTGTTGGGACAGGTGCAAAATGCTTTCTTTCCAGGCTTACAATAAGAAAGTAGAGACTTTGAATAACATATATCTATTTACGTTGAGAAATAACACAAGAAGAGCAAAAACACTATACTTTTGAAAACTATCCGTATTTGCTAAAGGAACATTTACAATAACATTAAGGGAATAATGAAAAATAATTGACTGCATTTTGCTGAAACCATAGTATGCATAAAGATTTTGAAAAATTACTGGAGCAATCATGTGGAAAGATAGTGTTATCAAATGTTGAATTTGGTTCAAAATATAAATGAAAGCCTTAGAAGTAAAAAGTGTAGAATTCAAATTTCCATGGACACTAATCTCAATAGCATGCTTCAAATCGAAAAATTCTAACTTTGCACTAGATAAAGCTTCGCTGACTCTTAATAACATGGTACTGAGGTCTAACCTGAAACTAACAATCACAATCTTGTCCCATAGTTAGTAAATAGTTTGGTTCAAAACAGAATACAAAACATTATAGTAGTGAGTAGCCGATTTCTGGATTCCTTTAGTCGTATTTAAGACACGATCTTCAAGATCTTTGATTAAAGGATAGGATTCCCAACATTAACATAAATTTTATGTTGTACACCAACTAAAGAATCAAATGTTACTTTTCAAATCGTCATCATCCAAAATTCCAAATACAATTTTGAGCACATTGCCCCCAATGTTTAAAACTGCTCTTTTAGTATGTGACTGTGGTAGTAGAGAGGTAAGTGTAAGAACTTCAGTCTTGAAAGCAATGAGGTTGTCCTGTAATTACGAAAGAGCAAAATCAAAATTTTGATTAAACGAACTGTTTTTATCTTTGGTTTAAAAGTTCTAGTGCACATTAATATCTGTTTTTTAACATACTGTCCAGTTGCACACATTCCTTGTGAAATGTTTGTAAAAAACTGGCAGAAGCTGGCAGAACAGATACTGTCCTAATTTTTCTCAATAATTACACCACAGTTCAAGTTCGTTACCACGACCGACGAAACACATATATGGCTGGCAACAGCCAGGAAGATGGCAAAAGAAGCAAATATGGTGTCGATTTAGCTGTCGATATAAAAGGCGGAAACTGTAAAGCACAGAATGGGACCTCGTAAAGAGTAAGCAGGAAAGAGAAAACTGACTGCAATGTGCAGAAACCAGATACATTACCACTAAATTACTCATAAAATTTAATAAGAACTAACTTTATCCGTACCACAAGGGTAAAACATTATAAACTACCAAACACTCCCATAATTATCAAATTACCTAAAGAAAGAGAACAAGAACCAAACAAACAAGATTATGCCACATCTTCAAAATATGAAATATTAACCTTGAACATAACTAGTTCATTTTCCAAACAAACACAAAATACCCAAAAATATTAAACTAGAATTATCACCTAATTGAACATACATTAAATGTATAAATATTCAATATTACATAATTTACAACCAAACAATATGAATTCAGAGCACAAAAACCATTGGCTAGGTAGACAAATGAATTTAACCTAGAATTAAATTAACTTAGTATCACATGTTTTCTTAAGGAGGGAGATCTCTCAAATGACAAAAATCTTAAAATGATTTGGCTCAGTGCATTATCCGTCCATGATCAATGCGAAGTCAGGATCAAACAAGTAACAAACGTTACTGAATTATTTTAATTTCTCTTGTAGTCAATTTTTTTTTTAAGAGGTGATTCATATTGTGTGGTTGGTCAACCAAATAACAAACAGGTGCACAGTTATGGTCTGCAGCTCCTAAACAGCGAAAAAAAAAAAACTATTTTTAAGAATGAAATATTTTCAAATGAGAGACATGAGCTCTTGTAATATAGGCTGCTGAACTTGGGACCAGCCAAAGTGGCAGTGACTGGCGTCAAAAAACCTCGGTTTTGATGTGGGCCTGACCAATGGAATTTTTTTTTCCCATTTTCTTGTCAACTGCCCTGCTGACAGGGTGTTCTTTGTACAGAACAAGGTCACCTACACGAAAAGGAATGTCAACCCGACCATTATTATATATGGCACGACTCTTGAAATGAACATGCTTTAAATTCTTGAGAGCAGATGCCCAAACATAACGGACATCCTTAGGATCGTTCGGTAACAAATCATTCAAATACCACAAATTTAACAAAGGGTTATTTGGGGCAAAGGTAAACATAAGATTGAATGAACTTCGTTTTATGTGATTCATGCTTGCTACAATTGAAAGTAATTTGAAGCCAAGATAGATTTTTATACCAATATGTTTGGTTCGTCGCATGGAAAGCAATGCATGCAGAGCGAAGGTTTCGATTGAAATGCTCCACATGTGAAGAATGAGGAATGTATGGGGATAAAGTTATGTGGCGTATGTCATGAGGAAAACACATGTTCTTAAAAAGATGAGAGGTAAACTGTGAACCGTTTCAGATGCAATGGATGAAAATATATCAAAATTTAAATAAATGTGTACTTGAAGAGCTCAAATATTTGACATAGCATCGCCTTTCCGAAGTGGAATAAACCACAAAAATTTAGTGAAATCATCAACAAACACCAACAGCATATTATTACCTGATTTACTCCTAGGAAAAGGAACAACAAAATACATTAACAATTTTTCCATTGGTTTTTCAGCTATTTCAGATAACAGAAACCCTAAATGTGTATTCTGACCTGGCTTGCCCAGAGTACAAATTGTACAACATTTCACTCACTCAGAGTTTTCTGCATCTATATATTTATAAATGAAAAGCTGATGGATGGCCTTAATAGTTTTGTGTGCCAAATTAAGTGCCAATAGGTAATGAATGAAAATAATCAAACATCATAGTATTTAGATCATCAGGTAACACTATATGTTTCTGTTTATCAAGAGATCAGCAAAACACAGAAGACCTTGGGAAATAAAATATGGATTTTGTTTAGTACCCGAATTTAAATTTGTGATAATTTTTTCAATTTGCTGTCCTTTTTTTGATGTTCTTTAATATCCATAAAGGCTAATAGAAAACTAAAATATTACAATTTGGAAGGACTTTGGGTTATACTTGGGTGCTATCGAACATATGTGACAGCATCAGCAACTACATTTTGGATTATCTTTATGCATTACACTTTGAACTTTAATGAAGATATTCAACTACCCAACGACCAATTTTTCTGAGTTGCCGAGGATGCGCCAACAGTCACGACACAGCCTAATTGTCGGTCTCGAGAAGAAATTCAGCTTGTTCCAAATATTGCCTAGATTTGTCAATGCCAAGAACTACGGCCAAACATTCCAACTCGTATACAGTTGAAGACATTTTTTCTTGGGGAGTAAGAGCGTGTGATGCAAAAACAATTGGCTGACGACAGCCGTCATTCTCCTTAGCCAAGACAGCTCCTATCGCCTGATTCGAAGCTTCAGTCTGAAGGATAAATGCCTTGCTAAAATCTGGAATACATAAAACATGAGGATAAATAATAGAATTCCTTAATATTTCGAAAACCTTTTGCTGCTCCTCACCCCACTCAATTTCTACATACTTCTTTCTTAATTTTATGAGTGGTACTGCCTTTTCGGCCAAATTCGAAATGAAAAATTGAATCGTGCCTATGAATCTTGCATCAAGCATCTAGCATTTCGTAGTTAAGGAAAGTCACTAATGGATTTTGTCCTCTCAGGATCAATGGGGATTCAATTGATAGAAATCTTATGTCCCAGGAATGAAATTTCTTGAACTGCCAATTTAACTTTCGAAGAGTTGACTGTAAGACCTGCCTTTTCTAAACGAGAAAGGACTTCTTTCAGATGGTCCATATGCTGTTCAAAACTGTCGTAATATATGACAAGATCATCCAGATAGTTATAGACACACTTGAATTCTATATCATGAATAATAATATCTAGAAACCTAGCAAGTACCCGAGAACCCGTGGCCAAGCCAAATGGAACACGATTAATTTGATATAGGTTACAAGGAACACAAAAACTTGTAATTGGTTGGGAATATTTTGACAAGAGAATTAGGCGGTAAAGACTCTTTAACATGATCAAATATTTATTGAATTCAATTTGTTGAACTAAGAAATCACTTCATTTGCCTTTCAATGAATTGCATTCAATTAGCTTTCAAGTCTCTACATGAAAATTTATCACAAACTTTTGAATGAAACCAGTTAAAAAAAATATCAAAACTAAATTTTTAGAAGTATTTACGACTCATGCTCGACACGAAAATAATTGGTGAAACCCCAACAAATTTCCTTAATGTTATTGTACATTTTATTTTTAAAAAATATGCATCCTTATTTTGTAAATTTTTTTCATTAGTGCACACAACTATATTATTATGAGATTATGTCGGTTAATACTGTCGGAAAATCTGTGATAAGAGATTGAAATTCAGGATTCAAGAAAATTTGTAACATGCTCGAAACGAAGATCGTGAAGGAAAACGCGACATTCAAGAAATTGAAAATGAAAATGGCGGCGTATCATTATAATTCTACTATGTCATATATCATCCAATGAATTTTATTCAATAAAAATTGAAAGAAATTTGAAGAAAAATTTGATTGTGTGAAAGGGCCTTGTTCAAATGTATGTTTGTAAAAATTTTTGCTTTTCCAAACTAATTGAATGCCAAATCGATATCAGAAAGAGTAACTGACTCATTTTCAATATTTTTGATAAGTTTTCGGTAGTCGACTTCTAATAGATTGTTAAATTTCAGATTTATCTAACAAGTCTTGAACCTGTTTGCTTAAAATTTCAATCTGAGGTGTTACTAATTTATATAGATGTCCCTTAACATTTCCATGTTAAGCAGTTTTATCTGACACTCCAGCAATTTAGTGAGCCCTAACTCTGCGGTAAGCACCTTGGAAAATTTTTTACACGAATTCTCAAGAGCAGAAAAGTTCTGTTCCACAAGATGATCAAACATATCTACTGCTTGATTTAGCTCTGCTCTAATGCCAGGAGGCACTTTGCTTTATTTGAGAGACCACCAATGATATTTTTGTCTCAGGGGAAAACTTAAATAATATGTTCAGCTTGAATGTCAATAAATAGGCAAGTGGTGGCCATGAATTCTGCGCTTAAAACAAAATATAAACCAAGTTGTTAGGAAATAAGTCATCTGTGCATCCAAGAAAAATTACCAATTTTCATCTTGAAAGTGTTGCAACAAGATATTGGCAGAGCTTGTCTTGAAGTGGTTTAACATTGTATGTCAGAAGGTTAAAGAGACCTATCAATCCTTCAATTTCTCAAAAAACTTAGCAGTAATAATGGTATGCGCAGGTCCAGAATCAACAAGAGATTAACAGATAATGACTCTAAATTTACTTCAATATGTGTGGTAGTAACCTATTGAATCCCCACATCGCAAAAAAAGTTAGCATTATGCTGAGCATTGGCAACATTGCCAGAATAGTGAGGAAGATCGCTCACTTGTTGTCCCTGCGGGACTTGTTTTTTTAGCTTGAAACATTGGTCAATTGTATGACCTATCTTTTTACAATACCCACACGAAGGTTGTCTTATTCAAGAGTGTCAGAGGAGCAAGGGGATTTTATCATCTTTCTGTTTCTGATTTTTTAAATCAGTAACTGCATTGATGGTAGAATCAGAATGTGATTTATTTAACGCTACCGCAAAGTTATTTGTGTGGGCTTAAGATATTCTGGCATTTTTTGTCAGCTTATCTGATGTTCTGTGAATGTATGCATGCCCTATCCTACTTTGCAAAATTGTTGGGTTTAGCGAAAAACTAACCGAGAATGTTCTTGAGCTTCTTAGCCTTTGAATATAGTATTAACCACCTCTCTTTCAGGTAAATTAAAAAACACTATGATTGTGACCTCCTTAATACTGCTTACATACACAGAAAGAGCCTCCTCAGGTTCTTGCAAACGATTAACCAACAACAGTTGTAACTGAGTATGCAATCTTGAAGGAATATAAAAATATTCACAATGTCTGAATGGTAGGTATTAAACTAATAATGTTGTGACAAGGCTAAACTTGTCCGTTCACTGCGCGGGCCTTGAGTGAAAGGGCAATGACCCCAAGCAGCTGTGCCTCTGGCACTGTTTTACTTTGGCAGAGTTTAACAATGACTTTCAAAAACTCTAAAATTTGGTACATTTAGACCATCAGTCGCTTGCAAATTACGCAGCATGTTCTCAAGTGGGTGTGAGATTTACAGATGGTTACCGCAGTTACAAGTAGCTATCTTGAAATTTTTGTTCCTGTAAAATGTGAGGTTCGAGTTTTATAAACAAAGTGAATATCTGGATTGAAAATAATAACGATGTTAACGACATATTTTGTGCAACACGAGAAGAGAATGGAAGCCAGAAACTTCCTAAGAGGGTCTGTTTTTTTAATGTGTAAAGTGAATAATTCTGTTTTGAAATCAGAATGTCAGCTGGAATTCCCGACAAGTAAATGAATTGTAGTTCTTTGTTTTATCAAATAAATGTAGTTTACAGGTATTAATTGAAACCTGTAAGTGTTATTCAATGACTAGTCAATACTTTTGGCGTAGGTATGCTTTTAAAGGTTAGGCACTCATTATTAGATATATGCATCTGTTTGGAAAATGTCTGTTTCAAAACAACTTTCCTGTTTTTTTTCAGGAAATGATATAAAAATTACAGTTGCCCTCCACAGTATAAACATTGAAGATTCTACACAAATGCTAACAACCGCTGACCTCTACTGCATTTACAAGTACAATATTATTTCATGGGACATAATAAACATGTGATTTCTAATTATTTTTGTGTGCTTCCAAATGCAAAACTCTTAAGTTTTGCATGATAAAAGTAACAAAGGCATAATTTTTGTTCTGCTTTCCATGCATGACTCATCAACGGTAAATAATTAAAATATAGGGTAATTCTATAATATAGAGGATTGTCTATAGAACTGAAAATAATTTGTAACAAGTGGTTAGTTTCATCACTGATAGTGGGTAAGGCTATGAAGACCAGGGAAGTTGTGGGGTAAAATTAGTAGAAAATTAGCAAAAAAAAAACCTATAAGTGACAATTAGGGCTAATAAGTACACGAAATAATTCCCAAAAAGTTAATTCATACAAAACATCGGCACCACTCTGCTTCCCACAGCATGAGAATAGCAAGTGCAGGGGGCCGGCACCCATTTTCCAGATTCGTAAATGTTATTTGTTTAATTTAAAGTTTCCAACAATGTAGGAAGCAGGTAAATCGGCGGGGCCCTTCATGCTCGCTGTCGCTTGTGCTCCGGGAAGCAGATTGGCACAGATTTGGTGAGAAATCATGTTTCGGAAGTTGTATTTCTGTCCACACAATATTTTAGTTTGTCCCATATAAACTGGCACACATTTCTTTTACTGACTTATTTTCTTTCTGGCGAGCAGGAAGTGGTGCACATGTACGTGTGTGTCCTAAAAAAACCCGAGTTCTGCAAATTGTTACTCGTCCAGGTAACACCCACCCCACTGCTGACTCAAAACCAGCTAAGCATTTTTACTTGCCCACTCAGTTCTTAATTCACAAGCCATCACACTAAGTTAAACGTGGGCCACTAGTACACACAGCAACACTAGTCTCTCTGCTAACCATGCAATCTGGCTTCCAGAAAGAAAATGCCCATAAATTCTAACGATAATCATCACATTGCCATTATACAACTCCCTTAGCATGACACACGTCATCATCGGTGCTTAACCTTTGGCGTTACTTGAGTGGTCGGGGATAGTAATGTGGACATAATCTGGCGACTATGTTAAGAAATGTCAGAATATTACACAATATTGCTTTTTCGAATAGAATTGGCGCCAGCTTACTCGGTTATCGCGAAGTCACAGTTCTCAGGATCGTGGGCCGAATGACCACGTGGCTGTATCCCTTGACACACATGGTAAAAATTTACAGGAAAACGTTATATAAAGTCGGGGTAAACTTCTGGCTCCTGGACTCCTCATGACGATGCTGTGTTCGAACATACTATATCTAGCTACTCTCGGGGTACTCCAGTTTCAACCACCATTGCATTCCTTCGATGCTCCATATGGACCACACGTCTTCCTCATCGGCGCTGAAGACCTCAGCTGTTAAGCTCCGACAAAATATTTCGCTGCCACTTAGGTAAGTAGTGTGGAATGGAGGCTTCTAAGACAGCGTCATGGCAGGGATTCGGGATTCGACCTTGAGAAGCTTGGTAAGGAAACGACAAACTTCATGCGTTTGCATTCCACTTCGACGGCGGCCATCTTGGCAGCAAGTGCCAATGGCGGCCATCTTGGCAGCCAGTGCCAAAAAGTGCAAAAAATTTGCAAAATTGCAAAAAATTTATTTTAAAAAATAATTTTTTATAAATATTATTTTTTCATAAAATAGTTTTTAAAAATTAGTTTTTTTCAAATGTACTTATGAAAAGTATCAACATTTCAAAAGTTCAACTTTTGAAAAGTCNCGGCCATATTGCCAGCCAGCTTGGCGTCGGCCTAGGGATTCGCCTTGGCGTTGGCCTAGGGATTCCCCCTTGGCGGTGTCGGTCTAGGGATTCGAAGATGGCCGCCATCGAATGTTCTAGAAAAAATAATTTTTTGGAACTTTTGAGATTTTTTTGGAACTTTTGAAAAGTTGAGACTTTTCAAAAGTTGAACTTTTGAAATGTTGATACTTTTCATAAGTACATTTGAAAAAAACTAATTTTTAAAAATTATTTTATGAAAAAATAATTTTTATAAAAAATTATTTTTTAAAATAAATTTTTTGCAATTTTGCAAATTTTTTGCACTTTTTGGCACTGGCTGCCAAGATGGCCGCCATTGGCACTTGCTGCCAAGATGGCCGCCGTCGAAGTGGAATGCAAACGCATGAAGTTTTTCGTTTCCTTACCAAGCCTCTCAAGGTCGAATCCCGAATCCCTGCCATGACGCTGTCTTAGAAGCCTCCATTCCANCCAAGCCTCTCAAGGTCGAATCCCGAATCCCTGCCATGACGCTGTCTTAGAAGCCTCCATTCCACACTACTTAGGTATTTTCATCAATTAAATGTTGAAACATTACTATCCATCTTATAGAATACACACATTTGTCGCAAAGAACTCACTTGGAAATTAACATGTGTGCTGAGAGAACGCCTTTAATAAGAGATCTAACTGAACCACATTTTATAAAAGAAAAAAAAAAAAAAAGATTCATTCTGCGACAGTTTTTAAAACAAAGAAAGCTAAAGACACCCATATAGACTGCATTACTTGTAACGACAAGCAGGTGCAGTATTTGCATATCCCAAGAGGAAAATCATATTCTGTGCATTTTGCAAACAGATGAGGTAGGCTACGTGTCAGTATGGAATGTCATGTTAGCTAAGAACACTTTAAATCCAACTGATAGTTGCAAAGATTTCAGCATTATGAATCAGAAGTGGTGTGCTTACGAATTCTTTAAAACACCGCCAAAATGTTTTTGTTTATACTGTGCAACACAAAACCAAAGCTGAAAGAATTAATAATGATGTCCATTCCGCAAGAACTTCAATTTTGCAGTAATGACAGCGTTTCATAGTTGCTAATACATGTGGTATAAAGTAACTTCTGTATTAAGCAATCAAAGTAGTTTAAAAATTACTCTATTATATGATATGCATTTTGGGAGGAATAAGTATTGTCTGTTACTGTGGAGTCTAAGAAAACTTTAGATGACTTCAAACCTCACTGCGAGTAACTAGAACTTCAGTGTTCGGTGTTAGTTGTGCTAGAAAAACATTTTAATGGAGTTCAGTGTTAGTGTAGCATTGTAAGATTTCTGAGAGGACTTCGAACACCATGTGTGTTATTAGGACTTGTGTTCAATGTAGTAGAAAATCATTTTAATACCTTCCGAGGACGTGCTCGGAGAAATCTATGTTTGTAAGAATAAGTTTTTGCGGGGACTTTCATACGAATGTATTTCGCGAGGATTGGGAATTCGGTTCTATAGCCCATTCATGGTTACTTCCAACTTTTCTGAAACCCTACTCAAGTTTTATTTCCAGGATATTCCTCTGCCTCATCAAAACAAATACTAACCGAGTCTAGAAAACTACACCAAATGGTCAACACGACGCATTCTTGTGAGCACAGTGTGATAAAATTTTGCATAAGAACTATTTATTACTAGATTTTACCGACATGGCTTTTTTTTATTTGTATTAATAAAAACTTAATTATTTTATTGAAAGATAAAATATAAGTAGAAGTCAAATTTAACCAAAATGAACGTAATTTTATGTAAACAAAATTATAAAACGCTTTAAATACATGGAAAATTTAGGAAACAATCAGAAGAAACCGCGAATAGAGTGTAGTGTAAAATGTTAGGGTTGCTGAGAGCTCTGCAAACTGGCTTGTTACAAGGGCTTCTGAACTTTGTGTCCATTGTTGTAGAGACATATTTTAAGAAGCCTGCTTACCTGCATGTTGAATGCGCTTCAGAACGCTTGAAGAACATTATTATTGAAGAACCTATTAAATGGGTTCAAAATTGGCACTTCTGCAATGAACACACTTCTCGGCTTAGCGCAAAATGTTGGTAAAATTAGTCTATCATTACTCTGGTGTACAAAGATGCTGTTACGTTGGTTTTGAAACAGGTGTATTATTTAACATAATGAGTAATTTTATCATTCACTAAAACGCATTAAGTTTCCTATGCTAGAACTCTTTCAAATGTTATAGCTTCATTTATCTTTCCTGAGCAGAAAAGTTGTTGGTGTTCTTATTACTTCATCATCAGTATCTTAGTCACTTCGTTTTTACATTTAAATTTCATAAAACGTTATTCAAAGAACTGTGCCGTTGGCTGAGTGGTTATCGCATCACCTCCCACCAATGTAATCTGTGTTCGATTCTCGGCGGGTTCAAACCCGGGTATTATCGAATGTGGGGAAACTTAATGGATGTTACCTGTGACCTGTGGGTTTCCTTGGATTTGTCCGGTTTCCTCCGCCCTTTAATTCCAACGCAGCTCCATCCCCGCCTTATGTAATCCAGCCTTCAGGCCGGTCGGAATGTCAGGTCTATGTTTGAGCAGAGCAACCGACTCCATTGACGTAAGCTTCAAAATCATCCATGTTGTCCCTGCATGAGGCGGAAATTACTGGTGGGTTATGATTATGATTAGTCGAAGAACGAACACAGTTATGTAAAAATTACGATATTTTAATAATTAATTGCAGTCAATGTTCCTAGTGGCTAGCGAAAATGATATTGCTTTACCTTAAAATGTCTGCTGAAGATATAACTTATGTAGTATAATTAGACACCATTATAATAGGCATAAACGTAAACAGTTTTTTTTATTATTTAGAATTACGTATAAACACTTTTTTTTTCCATTGTGGATCCTCGCTGGCCATCTGTGGCAGTGGTTGCTTTTGCGTCACTCCCATGTGGCGATGGTGTTTAGAATTCATAATTGGAAACCGAATAATGGCATGTGGTTCGGAAGCCACTATAATCAGGAGGTACTGTCTCCTTAAGCATTTATTCGTGTAAAATCACTCGTGGTAAACCTTGCTTCTGCCTTTTATATGCACTCGTAAGCAACTTTCATGGTTACTCGTTAATTTTTGCAGGGAATAACGAAACTTACAATAGTTACGTTGTTTTAATAAAGCAAGTTACATTTGCGTAACTTTAAACTCCGCAATAGTCTCGTGTGAATTTTTGACGTGCAGCACAAATACGCAGAGGAGCTTCGTGAGTCACTGGAAACATATGGAGAGTTCAACGCTCACAGAGGACCCACCACATTCCAAGAAATGTTTTTATTTTTCAGTCAGTCTCTATATTTGTAAACCCTGCTGGACTTGCGAAAACAAGAGCACAAACTGAATTCAAATTCTCTAGTTAAGAGCCCTTGTGCATATTGTCCACTCAAAAAATAACTGCATTGGTATTTTACACCGTTTAATTGTTACTCTCTGAGTTACGATGGCTTAGTCCGTCATATAAATGTTTACTTTTTAAACTGGATGTAACAAATATGAACACTCAAACTTCTAGAGATGTTAGAAGATAAGAAATGAGATGTGTTTTTATTAAATACCCATATATAGAAAACTAGCGAACCGGCTCGGCTTCGCCCGGTAACAATTTAGTTTTTACAGCGATACTTTGAAAGACAAAAATGGTTACTGTGGGTCATCCTTAAAAGATAAACATATACTATTGCGGACTTTTCTGTAGATCGTTTTGAGAGCTACAATTCTGTAGTACAACAATTTCATGTTTATCTTATGGTTTAGTCTGCGTAAGCCATGTAAGCGCCCTAAATGCGGTTTTTTACGACTTGATTACAAACGGTTCAACATTTCTCTACTATCCTTTAATTAAATATAAATGTATTAGACACCAAAACCTTTCTAAAGAAATTCTCTAAATGATGTTTTAACAATATCAAAATCCATCATTTAGTTTAGACGTACTAAGCGAATACACAGACAGACGCGGATAAGCGACTTTGTTTTATACTATTTAGAGTTTTTTGGTTTTAATTTTAAATTGTTTAACTTTTTGATAAACACCGATGGTTTAAGTTGTGCTAACTACGTAATGAACATCTGATTCCTTTTGATATTTATGGCAAACAAAGTTGTTGTTTTGATGGAAACATAATTTTTCTATAGCTTGCCAATGGAGCATATTCTGAGTTTTTACTTTCGTAATTTTTATTCAATTTAAAATCCATTAATATGTACGATACTACTACTTAAAATAGTAATTAGCTGGAATTTTTTTTATTTCCGATGTTTTTTAATAGCATTTTTTTACGTGATGAATTATTTTTTGCACTACCATTATGTTAGGTATTAAACGTGGGAAATATAAGATTTTTTCATTGAATCCACTAGAACTTTGATTGTGAAGTACCCAACTAAATTGGAGAATTCAGAGATAGATGATAAATTACAAAATGATGTATTTTATTTTGACTGATTTAACATTACTCGCTTTTATAATGAAGAATACATCAAAATTGCTTAGTAAAAACTATTTTAAGTACAAACGAAATTTGGTTAGGAAGTGCTTGGCCTCAAACTCAAAACCATGTCTTAATAAAGATGTCCGTTGTACTGCCGTATGAGCTACGACGACATATCACTATAATCTTGTTTTCAGGTTGTATTTATATGTTATATAAATTCCTCTAGCTTTGGTATGCTGTACCGTAAAGAGATAACGAGTAATAATTTAGTATAACTGTTCATTTAACTGTTAGTTTTTACGTGTTATCCTACAAATAATGTGTTAACTCTCACAGCACTACTACAACATTTTTCTTGTATGTAATTTACCGAGGAAAACCTACCATTTTGGTGTTTACTTTGTAAAAAGTTGGCCTACTATGTTGTAAAGTAAAATAAGTTTGGCACATTTTCTCCGTGTACACATTTATCAGTGCAATGTGTGTTAATTTTTTCACTTCGTGTATTCCATACATTTAAACTTCCAGACAACCGACAAAATATTAGTTGAATACAAGTGTGGACTGTTCTCACGTGATAAAATCGCCTGCTTTTCTGCGGTCAGAAACCAGCATCAAAACTCGCAGGTAAAAAAGCATAATTTCAATTAGAGAAAAATAGCAATAAAGCCCGTGACATTGCAGGTCAGCAGCAATATTTCAAATGCTCGAGTACGTCCAACACCAAGCAGGACTCAACTTATGCGATCTCACAAGAAAATTCTTTCCATGTGCGGCGGGCTTTAGTGATAATGTGCAGTTACGTAAGTTATGTGACCGAAGAACACACAGTACCTACTGTTTTGTGCTTCGCTAGCATTACAATTAGCGTACCGTGCCAAGTTCTCTGTAATTTAGGAAAAAAAGAAACTGGCCAATGAAAATTATGCAAAATAAACTTCTAAAAGGGAACAATAATTAAATACAAATGTTTCAGTGATCAAAACAACAACTGTTTACAGTTGGACTCGATGGTAAAAATTAATCGCACTTATCTGTAAAATATATATATTCTCGCGTCACTCATACACACTGTCCTCTTTTACGTTGATGCCATTGCCGAAGTAAAAATTCTCTTTTTTTACTGTTCCCCACATCAATCTTTTAACTGAAAATNTCACCGGTGTAATAAACAAATATCCAATCCACGAGTCCTCGGAGGAAGATATGTTTGAAAACACTGTAGCGGTTTTGAATTTCCGTAAATGGTTGAATCTTATTTTTGGCACGTGTCTATTGTTGCATGCGAAGTAGAAATCACAAAATTTGGAGTGTCCCAGTGAAACAAATAAATGGCTTCACATGTAGACAGCAGCCAATGATTGAGGAAAACAGCTGGTGTTTGCGTAAGTATTGAAATTTACAGTTTACTCATATTATTTAGCGAAAATTTGCATCCTCTAGTGAAAATTTTAAATGTGACACGAAGTAATCAGATGCTTCTCCGTCACTAAGATATTATTTTAATGCCGTACTCAGTGATGTAGTAGTCAAATTAATTATCAGCAAATCCAGAGGTTAAGGATTCGAGCCCCACTTCAAGCATATATGCTTTTAGGATTAATTTGCATGTATGCCGTCTACCGATAAGCACTCCAGCGTAAAAGAGGAGCAAGTAATAAGCCATACAACAAAAATATTCTTTAAACACGCTACCACGTTTCGTGATCATCATAGTGGCCTGACGATGAGTAAACAATACTGCTGCGCAGCTTATCTTTTCGTGGAATTGACCTGCTACACCCCCCCCCCCC